>VOQZ01000559.1:0-35274 GCA_008079305.1 Phytophthora palmivora
CTACTATTGCTGGTGCTGCAACGTAACGTGCCTTCCATGTCGTTTACGACCAAGACGGTGGTCAAAGTTTGGCTCAATACAAAAAAGTCATGAAGGCAAGAACAACAAAGTGCTTTTGGCAAATGTCATGGACAAGTATCGCAAGAAGATCAACCAGTATTCAAGGTGAACGGCTAAAACTTTGATTTTGCTGCTTTTCATTATATTAGGTCGTGAAACTCACGGACAGAACGGTTGATCAAGTCAGAAATACCCAGCAGTGACCTCACATCGCTTCTTCGTGTTCAGTGCTCCTTGCATCGGTTGGTAAGTGTTAGACTAATTTGTGTGTGTGGATGGAGGGCTACCTGGATCACTTGGAGACGACGGGCTCTGTTGGACGGCACAAGAAGATCTGGGTGCGCCGTTTTTTCAAAGTTAATACGAACTTTCACGTACTTGAGATCTTCACGGATCAGACACAACGGGAAAGGAAAGGGAAGTTGGAACTACGTGGTGCTGTCGTGGCCACTGCAGAGGAGCTTGGAGAGTTGCTGAATGATAACAAGGATTCGGTGGAGTTGTCGAGACGATTCATCTTTAGAATCACGGAGAATGGCAGCACGAAACACCACTACCTGTGTGCTGACCTTAGTGATATTGCACCAGCTTCACCGACGTATAAATTGGCTTCATCTACTCGCAAATATCTTGAGGAATGGCTGCAAGCACTAAGGTCAACGATTACAGCTAGAGAAGAGACCCCACTTTCAGCAGCGACTATGGGTTTGAGCGAACTCAACGCACTCATTGGTGCCTTCATGAATCACATGCACCTCTCTGCGCGCATCTCGAATCGTATCAGGCAACATGGGGAGTCCATCTACGAGATCACTGTGAAAGCTTGGATTCTGGAGCGTGAGCTTGTGATGGCAGACGAAGATTCGAATACTTATTGTGATAATATTTCTGGTGATAGTGGCAATATGACGTGGCAGATACTGGAATACTCTTGCGCATGGAAGCTTCAGAAGTCCTCAACAGAGCTACGAGCGTTTGATGAACAGCTTCGCCTGTTGTTTCACGCGAATATGCATCACATTGTATTCCCATCGAGCTCAATTGGCACCAAACTGCAACAGCTTCATGTGCATGCGTTGGGAAGCCAGAAACAGACGGAGAACGAGCAGCGTATCAAAGTTTATGATTCCTATTTGCAGTCGCTGTTACGTCTGCCTGCATTTTCGTCATATGGCAGCGACGCAACCACGATGTTGGATACCTTCCTCGACATCTCTCCTCATCTTGTATCCTTCCGGAAGTTAGAGAAGGAGATCGGACAGAGTATGCACCCGAGATCGCAATGTGGTGCCATGGAAAGACCGTGAGCGCTTTGAGACAGTATACAAAATGCATCTCCAGATCATCGCCACCCAGGAAGAACACGCACGCCGTGTCCAAACCGACCAAGTTAGGTCTCCTCACAAAACTTCTCACCACCGACACAGCCGCCACCATCACCACAAAGAGAGCATCAATCTGAATAACACTAAAGCAGAAGAGCTTGACAAAGTCCCTATGGAAGCCTGTGTTGCACCTTTGCCAACTCCAGTCAAGTTCGACACAACAACGGAGGTTTGTTTTTCTTTCATGCAATGGGTGTTTATATGAGTTGTGATTAATTGTTGCTATAGGAGGCGCGTCCTGGTGAGTCCGTTCAAGATCGCATGGCACGAATTGGTCATCGCCTTGTTGTGGAAGCATTTGAGGCCTAGGCGACTCCACTATCGAATTGGTTTAATGATAAATTATTTTTCAATCTTGACGATGCTGTCGTACATGTATCTGAAGTTGTCCTATACAAGACTAGGAAACTACTCATTACCGATCACTCTCAAAGTCTTCATCACTGTAGCGATCACCAGTCGGACATGTACGACTTGACTTGACTTCATCGTAATCACGCTCGTTATTATCTTCATCTTCATCGTGAATAATGTCATCATCGTATTGTTTCCAGGGATCAGCAGCGGTTTTGCTTGGCGAAAGAGATGAATGCAATGGGACTTCGGACGCAGTTGTATCAGTTTCTCGCACTACTATCTGGTTTGAGTCGTGAGGTGAATTATCACTACCCTCAGTCGATCCAGACAACGTGATTGAGTCGTTTTCATGGCGCCCACTAGATCCTGCTGGGCTGCTGGGAGAACTAGTTCTTGGTGAACACTCAGCCGAAATGCGTCCTGAAGATATGGACTCCCTAAGCTTCGTCACCATACTTACACTAGAATTTGCCGAGGTTGGAGGGGTTGAAGCCGGTAACCCAGCTTGCAACTGGTTTGTCGATTTTTCTTCAGCGCGCGCAACTGTCGATCCTGAAGAATGATTGACTCTTTTAGTTCTGGTAGTACTCCTTCCCACTTGATGCACTTTGGAATTAATATCTGCATGTACATGGAGGTAATCAGGATCCACTGGACCACCCAGCTCCTTCAGCATTTGTAGAGCCTCGCGATGTTCTGCCTTCAGGTCTGAGAGAGAGATGCCGCTGCGTACTTTTATCTCTTTCTTGGATCGAACTGGTGGTGCAATCTCAACGGCTACACTGGAAGACGTCCTTCGAGTTGTAGCTTCTGATGTGTGGTTTACGGGAGCCCGTTTGGAGCCTGATGAACCATTATTCATATTTGCCGCAGCACGTACACTTGGGGTCGACCGCTGTCGGTTCAATGTGTTTTTCGCCTTCGAAGTAGTGTCTCCACCGCTTTTAGCATGTCCGCTCGATAATGCATGAATAGTGCTACTTGTTTTACTCTGACCATTTCGTGAAGATGATCTCGGATGAACAGTTTTTCTTATTGAAGAAGTCGGTTGACCAGCACCAGACTCATTTGATGGAACTTCATTGCCAGACTGATCGTTATTCTGTCGAGCAGAGTTGTGCTTTTCTCGATTTGATTTCAGGATCTGCTTTAGCTCTTCAAACTTCCTGGTTAGTGAGATATCCAACGATGGCACTATGGCATTTCCATCACTAGGTATATCATTGTTGTCCAGCTCACTGATTACTCTTGAAGATTTCACCATAGGCGATTTGTGAGGATTATTGTTGTCACTTTCTAGTTCTCGCTCGAAGAAATCCAATGCATTTCGATCTGCAGACGAAGGTATAGCATCCATACGACGAGCGCGTATAGCTTCGAGTCGCTGTGATTAGCCGACAGACACCGTTTGTTCTCAATATCCAACAATTTGGATAAGGATGAGATACTCGTCATTGATGCAGGAGCAGTTCCACTAGTACATGTACTGGTAGGGTGCAATTTTGATCCTGGACGAGCTGATACCCGCTCACGCTTCGACTTACCACTGTGAAGGGTTGGTAGTCGATGGTTATCTGTAGACGTAGGATATCCACTTTCAGATCGTGCCATTGATCGGAATTTATCAGTGACACTCGTAATTTCCTGGTGATACTTCGCGTCATGCTCTGTAAAAGCTTCGATTGTGGAAGCTGGATGAAAGAGCCCATCAGCAGCAGCGTTCAGTCCAACTTATCAAACATTGATCTGTAACGCAATACACAGTTTAGCATTAGAAACTAGGAGTCAGTATCACGGATACTGTACTCACACATTGTCGCCATAACGAATGAAATCAATCGTGCTAGATTCATCATCGCTTGCCAGCTGAGGATCTGTCTTGAGGTGATCTGCTTCGTGTACATCGTTGTTGTCACTACTTCGCTGTGAATTAATGTCGTCACTATTGACATGCCGTCGGGCTGAGTCGGGAGCTTTCTTCATCTCTATTGTCGAAGATAACACGCCACAGAGCATATCAGTAGTCGAATGAGGAATTCAACATTAATTAACAGCAGACTGACTTCGTAATTTGTTCTCGATAGCTGGATGCAGCTGGTTTGACACAGTTGACTTCACACTCGTCAACCTTTTTTTACGAGTGACCTCAGCTTTTGCCCTACAGAAAGAAGCCAAAGTGAATCCTTACAGAACAGCGCTAAGAACCAACAAACCATCACTTCCAGAAACGTACATCATCCTCGACGATAGCAGTGAGTTCTTCTTTGGGTCTCCCCAGTTGTAATCCATTACACAGCAGATATTGACAGGTGGCCAACTCGAAACACTTTCGGATGTGGCATGCGAACGAACGTCATTCCCTATTTTCAAATCCCAGCAACCGCTGCACTAAACATAGAGGTCATTCGGTTCAAGTGGAAGGCCATGTTCATGTCGGGCATCAACTTCGAATACACAGCCAAAAGCTAGCATTAACGACAAAAACCCACTTGCTCTGCCAATAAGCTTTTTATCAAACCCTTCACGATTTATCCTCCTCTTTACGTCGACCGAACTCGTATTCGTGTTGCCATCGTCATCTTCAACGGAAGCAGTATCCTTGCTGGATCCTATACGTGCTTGACTCCAATCCGGAATGACGCCACTGTACCCGTAGTCGAAAAATAGTTCGTCCCCAACTGTAATATCTTCTTTCGCATAAATCCCGATGCGGTGGTCTCCATTGACAAGCATAATCCTAGCAAAACATTTTGGGTTTTCCGAGTCATGATTCGCGAACTTACTTTTGTTACCCTTGCGGGTAGCATCCACAACAGAGTCTTCCGTCAAATCAAACAGGAAACTGATCGTCGTTTTGTCATAGACATTGCCGCGACGTTCTGCTTCGTCTTGCGAAAGTAGCGACCCCGTGTACTCGTACATGAATTCGCCCTTCTTCACATTCTCCATGGCATACGCTCCCCAACCGTGGGTATCTGAAGCAGAAACCCCGATCTTGCGCATCTGGCCACGCATAATATTTACATTGCCGCAGAGTTTAAGCTGTGCAATCGTTTTACCCTTGCTTTCCTCATCGCCCAAAACAACGGGAAGCTCGCTAGCACCACACGAAGTACAGACATCTGGATCACATTCCCGAGCAGCAAAGTAGCACGGGCACTCCGCAGTTCGGCACTGACCTACTTCACAGTGACATCCTGGAAAACGATTGGAGCAATCAGGAGAACAACCACATGACTTTTCACAATAGTGGTCACGACGCATGCATGAGCATTGTGCAGAATCACATGAGCCGCCGTCATGATTACATGGGATATACTCGTGATTAGCCCCACGGTCCTTCATTCGCTGGGAGCGTGTGCGTCGAAGATGCTCAAAGCTGTTCCCGAGAACACCATTCGTTCTTTCACGGTTTCGTCCAAAGACACCACTTCGATTTATGCCACGTTCATGAAGACTGTCATCTTCTCGTTTGTGGCGTTCATTGAGAAATTCAGTAATCTCAGTGCAGCTTCGTGAATCAAGTAAAGCTGCTAAGGCGCACGAGTTAGGTCCAATGCATTTCACCAGCTTGTCTAGTAGAGCAATTTCGGAGCCTCCCCATGGCTTTTTTTCTGTTGTCACGACACTGTCGTTGATTTCATTAGCTTCCATCGTATCTGACAATGGCTTCGAGCAATGAGACCCGCAGCGAATGTCAGCAGATAGCAATTCCAGTTTTCTATCCTGCGTGAGTGCTTGATAAATACCGTCAAACCCAAATATTCCGACACATCTGTTGTCTTGGAACGAACCAGCTTTCTAACGTGAGAGCGAACCGCGTTTAGCTTTGGTGACGCCTTAGTGCTTGCTGCCGTTTGGACTCGCAGTGACCTTCTCGTCGATTCACCCCCAACGGCACTCTTTGCAACAGTGACACATCCACGAGTTACCTCCTGTGGCTCTTTCTTGACTGTGTTCTCAGCAGGCGATAGCTCAGACATGGGTTCATCAGATTCTGGAGTTAGTTCCCCATCCATTTCAAAATCTGCATCTTCATGAGCTTCATCCTCTGCAAGTTGCCCCTCTTCAACGCGCCGCCATAGTTTCGAGGTAGCCTTCACTAAGGGATAGCTAGGATCGACACGAACCACTGGAACTGGCTGTTCCCGCCCATGGTTTCGACAGCTGTACGTACAGCAGCGACGGCAGAAGAAATCTTGGTACTTAATCGCTATCTCTCTGTACTGCTCTGACGGTGCGCCTCGCACGCCTTTATCACCATTGACCTGGAGGTGATTCAATAATATATGGGCTGGGAGCGGTTGCAACCTCCCATGAAGGTGCACACCAGCTCGAATCGCGAAGCACTTCTCCAGAAGAGAGCCAATTTCGCGGTGCTTCAGCGCAGAAATTCCTTCACTGTTGCGTTGCTCTTCCAACTCAAGTAAATTTTTCTTGTACAACTCCTCTCGAGCAACACGTTCTAGAATATCGGAATAATTCGCAAATGGCTGCGTAAAACCTCCACTTCGTTTTAACGCTTCGAACACAGTCTGATTACTTCCACATGCATTCACAACATACCGCAAGACGTACTCATTGACCTCGTCATCCATTCCTACAAGGGTGTCCTTGCATCGTTCCATGCTGCTGAACTGAGGAACCTTACTCTTCGCACTGTTTGCACTGAAGTACGGTACAAAACGAATAATCGGATCATCCTCGACACGATGAGTTCCACGAGACAGCATACACGTTGTCGAACGCGGGATCGGTGCAATCTTGCTGAGATACGTCACCAATTCAGGGTAGACAGACCAGCATAATTCGACTCGGTTCGCCCAACCGAGTAATGGGGTCGAGCCACACCTTCCGGTGCGAACTCGGCATCTCGGAGAAGTCTCCGTGCAGCTACTTTCTCTAATCGTGAAATTTGAAGTGGCAGTCCAACCAAACCACACGCTTTCTCACGCATTATCGGGCGTTGTTCAATGAACGTCGCAATCTGTTGTCGAGTATTAGCAATAATCTTGTTAGCTCTCGCAGCATGTGCTTTTTTCACAAGTGGCGTCGCTTCGTCAATAAGTTGCTTGATCTTGTCATCCATCTGCACGTCTCTAGCTTCTCCCCACGTCCCCGACATGATCGTCAATGGCTTGGGCTTTAAAAACTCCTTTGACACTGCACATTTTTGCTTCAGCTCGTCGTCAAACTCACATAACGAGGCATCAAACACTAGAGCATAAGGCTCCCTAATTCCATCTCTATCTGGTAAAATATTCGCCGGCGCGGTCTCAAACTTGAGGTTGCGCCACGCCGTCGAGTGCAACGTCGCATCTTGAATGGCATCTTCGTCTCTAGCGAAGCGACGTTTAAATTGCGGCGTTTCTTCCAGTTGAACGAGCGATACGCCGCCTCTCAGCGGGATCTGAGGCCCTCCATCCGGAGAACGTGGACTCATGTTGCGTCGCAGCTTCTGACGTTTACTGCGTCGCTCCTCTGCACGTTTCTGCTTGGATCTCTGGACAGGGGACTCTATTGTCTCGCCCTTACGGGGCTGTGTAGGCTGTCGAGTCTTCTCGTAGTTGATTCGCTCCATCTCTCGCTCCTGCGCCATGACAGTTGCGTACAAGACACGCGACTCAGTCTTACGATGCGTCCGACGTGGCTCTGACGACTCGCGACTGCGCTTGCGGCCGTCCGAGTCCGAGGACACGTCGTCACGTGCCTTCATCCCTAGTGACACACACTCTTCCTCTTTCGAAGTGAGCCAATGGCGGGAATTTGGATTGGTAAAAGTGATGATCGATTTCGACAGGGATCAATGATGGAATTCGATTGGTGGAAATACGGTGGACCTTATATGTTGTACGAACGTTGCGCTTCAGTCTGAATTTTACTCGTTATTAGGAGCATGGCGCTGCGGATTCTACTGAAGCGTGGACGGCTGGATACGACCGGAGTGCGATGGTTTAGTGTGAAGCGGCAAGTGAAGACAGCGCTACGTCTCGAGTCGGGTGCGTGTGGGCTGCCGCATCCGCAGAAGCGAGCTACTGGAGGAGAAGACGCGTGGTTTATTAGTGGCAACACTGTGGGCGTCGCGGACGGCGTCGGTGGCTGGGCGCGTAAGGTTCGTGTGGTCTATTTTTTTCAGGTTATTGCTATGTATTTAAAGGTTAAACTGTAATAGGGCATTGACTCGGGCGAGTACTCGCGCACACTCATGAACTCGGCCAAGCTCACGGTGACCAAGTCGGACAAGACGCCTACGCCACTACAAGTACTGACGGTGGCACATCGAAGTGCGCAGGTGAGAGAGAAATTGGTTATTCTGAATGGAAAGAAACGGGATCTGATATGTCCGTTGGGTACTAGTGTCCAGGCAGTTCAACGGCGTGCATCGTGCAATTGGACGGTGCGTTTGCTGTAGCTTTTACTTTACTAGTTGAGTGTTATTAATTGTTGCTTTGTTGCTGTAGATTTGTCGTTGCGAGCGATTAATTTGGGAGATTCGGGCTTTTTACTGTGTCGGCTCCAGCCAGACAAGGAGGAAGGAGGCGCCTTGAGGTGGCAGGTTGTCCATGAGACGCCTAACCAGTGCCATTACTTTAACTGCCCGTACCAACTCGGTTTCGGTGCAAATGGAGACAAGGTGCGATGGTTGTGCTTAATTTTTGCTTGTTTAAGTTGTGTCTTCTCGACTCATTAGACTGATTGCGCGTGTTTTTGCCATTTCAGCCTGAGATGGGTGAAGTGTACGAACTAGAGGCTCAGGAAGGCGATGTGATCGTGCTAGGCACCGACGGACTGTATGTTCGTTATCTTTGCTGAACCTGTGAGAAGCTACGATCCTAATACTGCTGCGTTTTCTGCCATGACAGCTTTGACAACTTGTTCCCCAAGCAGATTGCAAGTCTTCTAGACTCGGTATTGCCTTCCACACCGGAGCTTGACCACCACAGCATGGAAAAAGTGGCGTCATGTATTGCTCATACGGCGCACAAAGCCGCCAAGGGAACTAAAACCAAAACCCCGTTCGCGATGGCAGCACAGCAAGCAGGCTACGAATATCTCGGTGGAAAAATGGACGACATTACTGTTGTCACAAGCTTGGTAACGTCGGATGAGACTTGAAACGAACGTGGGCAATATGGTGCTACTGAGCTACAGGCTGTTGAGATGGATATAGAAACGAATAACCGCACGAAGCGAGAGATACGGGCACGCTGATGAGAATTTCCGACGTGAACAACAGCCCTGAAATTTAGGACGAAGTATAGGAACCAAACATTACAACCTTACGTTGGCAACATTGATAGTGTCTTTGTGACGGCGTCACACGAGCACCTTGCTTGAGGAAGCGTGCTAGCGTACTTCACCGGGTCGCATTTGTGCGTTCATACGCGATCGGGCAGCACCATACAAACTCCAAGTCGATGAATCGCACCTAAGCGAAATTCAGTCCGATTATACAAAAACAGTCATATGGATGAATAAACACTTTTTTCCGACAACAGTTTTTGGACTGCGTACGGGGATATACGTTTTGGCCAATCAGAGGTGTCTAAAAGACAGTTTTACCCAATTAAAGAGCGTTGTTGATCCCTAACCTTTCCGACAGCATCCGACACATATTTGTCGGAAGCTCACAAAATATGTATACCATATAATACGGGCTTTTTGCAAAAAGCGGAGTTATTCCAATCTTCTTTGCATTTGCAACCTTTTGTTGCAAAAAGCGGAGTTCCTGGAATATTTGTTGCAAAACGCGGAGTTCCAACGGAGACTCCTTCGCCAGCCTGCACACTAAGTGTGACGGGGTCACACGAGCACCTTGCTTAGAGGAAGCGTGCTATTAAGAGTATACAAACTCTAAGTGAACGGCAGTTCACTAGTCCCTGGTCTTAGGGGACTTAATAGCCAGTTTAGAGTAGATTTTAGACTGATTTATTTATAGTTAATTAGGTTCATTTGGCCTGTAATACAAACTCCTAATTAACTATACTTTAAGCTAATTATGCATGTAAAAGGTAGGTTTAAAACTATTGGTTGGCCCTCAGCCACCAAACCTACGTGGCAGTAGTGTGGCTCACACCACAGTGTGGCCCACACCACTCCATCAGAGTATTAAAACAAATACTCACAGAAGTATATCTACTTCTAAAGGAGGTACCCTTCCTGGGGTACCCCTTTCATGTAACCCCGTTACATCCTCCCCCACTTAGGTTGGAAACACCCCCAACCAATGAGGAGCTAGGAAGAGAGCTCCGCTCCCTTTCCTGTCCTTTGTCGATACCCATCGACGAGCCGCGGTTGTGGCTTAAGGCTTTCATTCAGCCTTTTCAAGCGCGCAAGACACCCGGAGGTTTCCACGTCAACCTCCATCAAGATGCCTAAGAAGGCAAGCACCCGCGGCGCTTCGGCGCCTTCCAAGTCTAAGACCGCGAGGTCGAAGACTGCAAAGGCCAAGTCGAAAGACAAGGCCGCTCCGCGCAAGGAAGTCCGCAAGGCGGCTTCCGAGGCAGGCAGCACGCGTACTGCTGCTGCTGCCAGCCAAGAAGGGAGTTCGCGACGCAGTCGCTCGCGCTCCCTGTCACCCGACGATAGGCCGAACCCTCGGTTCGCCTATCGGGACCACAGTCCTGGGTCTGAGTTCCCGGAATTTCACATTCCTATTATCACGGGATCAGAGTCCGACGGGGACTCTCCTGGATCCGCTAAGGATCCACCTTCTTCTCAGGATGCTCCTTCACAGGACACTCCTGCACAGGACGCTCCTTCGCAGGACGCTCCTGTTGATGATGCTGAATTGTGGCGAAGTGGCTCGGCAGAGATTGCTGTCTGCCGGAAGGCCCTTGCTCACTGTGCTCCGGACTACCGACTAACGGAGGGGGTACTCCGATTGTCCGCTGACGCTGAGCTTGGTCTCACCTTGTGTACCCGTCGGTGGGGCGGGTTGCACTCTTCCGGTGACGTGAAGATGCCTTGGTTGGTTGTAAGTTGAGGAACCGTATGGACGGTACTCGGGATTGTTTGATGATCGCGCGGAAACTTCTTCACGCGGTCGTCGGGTTGTAGTCGTAGATAAGCGTCCAGTATATCTTGTTCTACGACTGGGGTGCCCTAGGGCGATGTGTACTAGGGCGTGGTGTCCTTGGGTGTGTGGGGTCCTTTCCAGTGCTTACCGCTTACTATCGGCGGGGGTCTATCTGAGCACTGAGTCGATCACGAGCCTGGGCAAGCAATCCAGGTGTCGCTACGCCGTATACTCCGTCGCTTCGGTGATTCTTGTGCTGTCGGGGGCCAATATACGTTCCACCCGGGATGCAGAGGTCACTAGCGAGGTACAAAGTAGAGTTCAGTCTTCGGGGGCCAATATACGTTCCGCCCGGAGTCAGGAAGCCACTTGTGCAGTATAAGGTAAAACTCAGTCTGTATTCAATGGAAACCCAAAGATCCTTCTTCCTATCCTCCTATGCATCTAACAACGCCCCCCCGCGCTGGCTCCTTCGCTCCTGACCATCCATAGTCATATGTACCATACTTGTGGTACGCCATATATCTGTTCGCCTGTCCATAGCCCATCCCGACAACTCGGAGTTGTCTAAATGATTGCACCATTTCGATCTCGGTCCAGATCGTGGGTCTCAGATCGTAAGTATCAGATCACGGGTGCCGGGATCGCGGGTAACCAGATCGCGGGTATTCAGATCGTGGGCCGACTGATGGCGGGTCGTGGGATTGTGGATTGCGTAATCACAGCGTCATAGACGGGTCGAATTCGGATTTGCTTGTCATGTCCCCGCCGCTGTCTGATCGGGCCCATCCTCGTGTCTACAAAGTGACGTCACTTCGTCACAATCGTCCCCTGCGTACGGCGAGGTCGTACAGCGGCTTCCACGTACGCAATCTTTTCCACGCAAGTTCCTGATCACCCACAACGACATCTGCGCTAGGCGCCTCTCTTCGCAGTTCGTCTTTGCTCCAGATAGCCTCCAGTCAGCACCTCATGTCCAACTCCAGTTCTTCCAGCTCCCCTCGTCGACCTTCACGTAACGCACATGGTCCTTCTCCTTCTATTCCAGTTCCGCCTACGGTTCGAGTCGCCTTGTCCACCGTCGATCCTGCGTCGATGCGGGCTTCTCTTGAGGTGATCGCGGCTGCCTTACAACACGCTACTGAGTTAGCTTCGCTCGAGGAAGATCACCGGACTCTCCAAGCCGCCTTTGTTGATCGTGAGGCCCGTATCCGTGAACTGGAGCAGGAATTACAAGACGGCTACGCCTCCGCAGCTCCATTTGTGCACTTCGTCGAAAGGCGATATGGTCTCATGCGCCACCAGAGGGATGAAGCTCGGGAATCACTCGCCGAATGTTTGAATGCCTTACAAGAGCGTCTGGATAACGCCGCCCAACTTGCCCGTCTGCGGGAGCGGCTCCGACTGGCAGAAGAGATTCACTCCGAAGAGACTACTCGACTGCACACCCAGATTGCCGATCTGGAGTCTCGTTTGGCTGCTGCCCGATCCACCGCAGCGGTTCAGAAATTCCGCCGCCTTGCTCAACGTGTTACTGCTTTATCGAGTGAGCTGGCTGCGGCGACCACGGAGCTCGCGTCTAGTCGGGATTCGCTCTCCGCTCGTGATCAAGCGTTGGCTAATGCCACGGCCGAGTTGCAAGCGCATGAAGTCTCTCAGAAAGCGTTGGAGGACTCAGTAACTCAGCTCCAGAACCAAGTTGGTGCACTTGAGCGTCGACTGTCTCGGTCGCAGACTGAGCTATCCACGGTCTACGCGGCGCGCGATCGGTTCAGCGACGAGGCTGTCGCGGCTGAGGCAGAGTCTCTCCGACTCGCCAGCGAGTTGAAGCAGGCGGTAGTGGAGCGAGATCGCTCTGCCACGGCCCTGCAACGATCTCGTAAGTACTATGTTGTCCATGTTCTTTTCTCCCCCATCTAATCATGTCCCTGTGTTGCGTGTTCTAGAAAGCCAGGTGAACTCGTTTCGGGCTGCCATAGCTCGATTGGAGGGTCGTGTAAGCGATCTTCAGTCGAATCACAACCGACTTCAGGCTCTCGAGAAGGAAATCCACGATCTCCAAGGCGCGAACGCGTCATTAGAGGCCGACATAGCTAGTGTGGGGGCAAACCGGCACGTCCTCGAGACGCAGTGTGAGCAGCTGACACGAGAAAGGGACTCAATGCGTGCGAGTCGGGACCACGCCGTCCAAGAGCGCGACGCCATCCGCACTCAGGTTGCTACTTTGGCTTCATCAGTGAGCGCTTCATCAGGCGGGGGTTCGACCCTTCTGTCTAGTTCCGCTTCCTCCAATCGGCACAGGCATAAGCGTGTTCGTAGCCGCTCTGCGAGTTCTCATCACGGGCGGTCTTCTCGTCGTCGGCGCCGGCTATCTCCAGTTCCGTCGCGAAGGAATTCACGCGGTAGATCGCGTCTTCGCCGAGCAGCGTCTGGGGCGATCTCATCTGATTCCGACAGTGACGAGTCTGTGCTTGCGGCATTGTCCGATCTGCGAGCTGATCGCCGACGTCGCGAGATTTCTTCCAGTGGATCGTCCCCAAGTCGTCCCATCTCCCTCGACTCTTCGTCACATGGGAATAGCTCGGAATCCAGTGACCTTGGTTCTTCCTCCAGCTGTTCCTCCAGTGTGGGTCGCAATCAAGGCGCTGACCAGGACGCTAATGAACGTGGAGACTCTCTTCCCGATGGATCTCCACCCGACAGCAGCGGCGACGGGTCCGTTAACGGTTCGGATCACGACAGCGACCATAGCAGCGTGAGTGACGGAGCTCGTCCTCCCTGCAATCTGCTACTCACTTCCCAGCTTTTCGACCGACTCCCCCCCACCGGTATGCCTCGTGACCATTGGGTCCCCGGCTATAGCGTTCGTACGCAGATCTCCGCAACTCACGTTTCCCCTTGGCATGTCAAAAGTATACGCCGGGTTTGCGTCCAAGAGTTGAACCTGGATCTGCTCTTCCACCACTTTTCGAAACCCAAGCTTTGGATATTTCCGCGGAGTTACTCCACTCCGTCAGCGGGACAGTGGAACCCGGAGCTCATTGACGAAACCCACGTCAGGGCACTGTATGCTGCGACTCCCTGGCGTGTGCTCACCACCGCCGTAGCGCCGATTTCGTTTGTACCCTCTGGCGCTCTGGAACCTGTCTTCCGGCGTTTCTCTGCTCTTCGGGATCATCACCAGCAAGCGTTATGGGAGGCTTCCCACTTCCTCCCCATATCCTCTGTTCTGCAATCCAGGAGTCCCTACCTCCGCGAACTTTGTCACGCCCGGAAACAACGTCGTTCCCGACTTGGAGCTGCTTGGAAGCGGTTTCTGCAGTGGGTGCTGAGGTGCATGGTAGCTGGTGAGTGCGACCTCGACGTGCTCCTCGATCCATTCATCGTACATTATCCTCGCCACGGCGAGCAATCCCGATGGTATCCCGGCTTCAACTGCAATCCAGCGCCGGCCGATCTGATTGACGGTCTACGTTTGGCCGATGACGCTGAGCCGTGGCGTAACCAGTTTCGTACTCGCATTCAAGATCACCCGGGATCTCACTTGGCTCGTCTTGCGGGGAAATTCATTCCGGTGGCGTAGTTGGCTAGCTTCATCCGAGTGACCCCAGCGTCTGGTTCTCCATTTTGAATATCATTCCTTGAATTCATTCCTTAACTGATTCCATGCATACTTTTCCACCTTAGTGCACAGCCTCCCTGTGCACTCTTCATCCGTTTCCGTCCGTGGCAACCTACTTACCACGAATCGGGCCCAATCCTTCTTTAGTACACAACCACCTTGCGCACTCCTTCTCCGTTCACAGTCGTCGCGGCCAGCCCGCTACGATCTGCCCCCTCCTCTTCATGGGATTGCATTACGCTAAAACGGTTTCGACTCGTGCGGTCACGCTCGTACTCGTGTAGAAGTGCACCGCAGTTCAAATCGGCCTCATCCACCCACGATGGTTCTTCGTAACCTTTCCAGCGCACCTTGTACTCTTTGTGCACTCGTCCATACCGCGTGCGCCTTCCCGATCGCACGTCTATGATCTGCTCCACTTCGAATTCGCCGTCCCCGAGCGGCATCTCCCAGCTATCTTCAGGAAGTAACGCTTCGTCGAAGTCGACTCGGTCACCTTCTTCGATAGTTAGTGTTTCTACGGGGCGGTCTGGGAACGTCTTCACCGGTTTCAACTTGGATAGGTGCACGATCGGGAAAATGCGGTAGCCCGATCCCGTGGTTTCCAGCCGTGCTGCATGATTACCGATCAACTCTGCTACTCGAAATGGCCCGTGCCACATGTGCGCAAGCTTCCGTGCAAATCCCTCCTTCACTCGATCCAGATATAGCCATACCTGTGTCCCTTCTTCGATGCCGTGTGGTCGAACGTGCTCGTTGTGTTGGTCGGCCCTAGACCGAATAGCTTCGCGTAGCTTCTGATTAACCGCTTCTCTGGCCAGGAGGTATTGTTTTTGTATTTGATACCTCCACCTTCGTGGCACCACGTCCTGTTTCCGGGTCGACCCTATCGGCATTACGGCTTCCAATGTTGACCTCGGGTCCCAACCGTGCACCAGGTAGAATGAAGTGTCCCCACGCGTCGTATCCTGCGCGGTGTTGAGTGCGAATGTTAGGCGTTCGGCGTAGTCGTCCCAATCTTGTTGGTTGACATCCGCGACATACATCTTTAACGCACGCGTCAGTGTTTGTACAGTCCGTTCGGCTTTCCCATTGGCCTGTGGGCGGTACGCCATAGTAGCGCTCTGCCTCATCTTCACCATGCGGTTGAATGCCCGGAAAAATTCCGACATAAACCCGGGTTCTCGGTCGTGCCTGATCACCTCGCTGGCGCCGAATCTGCGGAAGACGCATTCTTCGTAGTTTTCAGCTATGGTTTGTGCTTCCCTTGACGAGCTCGCTTTAGCGATCACGTACCCCGAGAACACGTCGGCCCAGATTAATAACTCCGTATTGCCTTTGAAAGACCGCGGTAGCGACGGGATATGGTCCATTGATATTACCTGAAATGGGTACGTACCCTGGATATTCCCAGGGGACTCTCCCTGTACGGAGGGTCGTCCTTTGCCGGTCTCACAGTCTGTACATTCTCCCACGTATCTCTGCACACTTCGGTATAAGCCTCGCCAGTGGAAACGCGATCTAATTCTTTGGTACGTTCTTCCGATGCCCTGATGCCCTCCCTCAATACTGGAGTGATAATGATGTAGAAAATCTTGCTGTAGGCGTTCCGGGACAACTAGCTTGACGGCTCCGTCTCTGTCATCGTCCCGACTCACACGTCTGGGGCAAAAGAACAAAAGGTTGGCTTCGTCGACCTCATATTCCGACGCGATCTTAGAACACGCTTTCGCCTCGTCGGCTGTCAAGTTCTTCACGTCTCCTTTCAGATATGCTTTCAAGTCCGCGATCCACTTCTCCTCATTCTGGGCCGTCCGAATTCGTTCGCATCGTATACGCTGTACGATGTCTTCCGCTAGGATCGTGGATCGCGGTCGCGATCCGTTTCTTCCTCGGGTCACCGCCGACACGTGTATCACAGCCTCGGGCGTTTTGGGTCGTAATAATTCGTCTAGCCGGTTTAGAGTCAGAAGATCCTCGCGATCTTCTTCTGCGGTGACGACCTCTCCCTCTTGGCGTTGGAGGGCGGAGCTCGCTAGTCGGTCGGCGCTCTGATTCCAGTCTCTCTTCACATGCAGAAAGTCGTGTTGGGGCCACGATTGCAGCCGATCTAATGCCTTTTGGCGAAGCAGTTGCAGGCCCGGGCCTTACAATCGATCTCGCCCCGCATTTGTCGGATCACTAAATTGGAGTCCCCGCAGATCACTACCCGTCCCCTGTCTCTAGCGGATAGCAGATCGAAACACAGCAGGAGCCCCCGGTATTCAGCTTCGTTGACGGTCAAATCTTCGCTGTAGTCGGACATCGCTTCGAGGATGGACCACTCCGGAAGCTTCCAGATAATTGCACTGAATGCTCCCCCCTTCCTCTTCGTACGTGCAGATCCGTCAAAGCTTGCGACCAGCAGCGCCTCTTCCGGCCCGATCGTCGGCAACGGAGTGCTAAGGTTCTTGCGCGGTTGCTTCCTAGGCGCGATCGCTACTAACGCCTCATCTACTTCATCTCGCGGTGTAATGCTCGCGGCGATAGCCCCCAGTATCTCTTCTTCCCCTCTGGCACACTTCGTGATTTCGAGCGTCCAACACGACAGCAGCGCGGCCCACTTCCCCAGACGTCCGTCGAAACCCGACGAATTCAAGAGCCAGGCCAGTGTGGAATATCGTGACAACACTTTGATCGGCCGCGTTACCAGTTGAGTGTAACATATATCCAAAATCCGAAGGAGAGCCAGGACCTCTTTGTCTACCATCCCGTAGTTGATCTCGTTGGACTTCAGAGTGCGGCTGGTGAACGTCACTGGCCAGTAGACTCCGTCGTACTCTTGCATCAAAGCTGCGGAGATGGCCCACTTGTTCGCGTAGAGGACAATTACTGGTGTTTTAGAGGGATCGAAGTGCCGCAAGGTCGGGGTTGCAACTATTTTCTCCTTTAGTCTGATGAACGCAGTCTTCGCTTTCGCCCAGCGGTCGTCCTCGCTCGCCTTTGTCGGATCGCCCCCAGGTTTCAGACCAGCCGAGTTGATCTTGTTGGCGCGGCGCAGTTCATGAAAGTCGGACTCGCGTAACTCATACAGGACTGCTGCGTAGACTGCGAAATCCTCGATGAAACGGTTATAATAGTTCAGGCTTCCCAAAAAGGACTGCATCGCTCGCAGAGTTTGTGGGAACGGCAGATTCGCCAAGTTGTCCAGATCCTTCGGACTCGCTTCGAGCCCATTCGCCGATACCTGGTGGCCCAAATATGCAACCTTGCGGTATCCCCAGGAGCTCTTTATTACGCTGATCGACAGGTTCCAACGGTCGCAGGCGTCGAGCAGTTTCTCGACCTTCTCGCAGAGGTCGCTCCACGAGTTTGCGGTTACCAAAATATCGTCAATGTACGACCTTCTTCCCAAGACTGACGGTCCGGAGTCGCTCCTCCCACATCGATGTCGCAGATCGTGCCTGATGCAGCGGGCGGTAATGCGTTCCCCTTCCCAATCAAGAGATGGGCTCTCTTCCAGATTATTTGCCGAAGTCTGTCGATCTCTTCTGGGGTATTAATCTCCGGGTCTCCCACCTGGAGGTCATCGATGGTGACTTCCTCCGTTGTGGTTACCACTTCCGGCAACACCGCCATTTGGTTCTCGACATCTTCGGCGAACAAATCACCGCCCTCGTGGATACACACTTGATCTGCTTCATGTAGCTTCTTCCCATCATCCTCCTGCAGTGAGTCCCGATCTTCCGGCTGCATCTTCGTTTGATCCGGCTCTGGATTCCCTGGTGCTTCAGTGAACACCTCATCCACTTCTCTTCCTTCCTCGTGCTTGATACCGGCTCCTGAGGGGCCTACCTTCGGCTCTCCCTTTGGATCCGTTGCTTGGGTCGTAGCGACCTTAGGATGATTCGTTTGTCGCGTCAGGATCTGAGTCGGGCGACCGTATCGAGGTCGCTCAACCATCGGTCCCCGCGTCACATCGTCCGATCCTGCGTCTTCCCGTCGATCCGTCGTTGCCTCGAAAGCAAGACTCTGCCATTCGTTATACCGGCGTGAACCTATGGAGACGAAGCCGGCTTGTCGTGGTATGTGATCTCCTGATAACCAGATTCCAATCCATGTATCGTCGAAAAGAGTTAGGGGCTGGTTGGACAAGTTGGTTATTCGCAAATAGCTGCGCCAACCCAGTCCCTGGACGAGTGTTGGTACCCAACGTTCACCTCGCGTGATCCACAACTTTTGTCGATCTGTCCTGCCCGGATAGATTGGAACTTCCACCGAGTCCGCGACAGGAACTTCGATGTCATGACCCAGTTCTAATCGTCTCGAGTGCGCGCTGAATAACTGGCGGCGCCCTGCCAACTGGATACGCACCTCATCAGGGAGGCAAAGTGTTCCGTCTGCAAGGTCCAGCCGTATTCCGGCAGGCACCATAAAGTCCATGCCGAGGATAGCTTCTTGGCCTGACAGGGACCCGACCCATGCGTCAAAGTAGTATACCAGCGTTCCAGCCAGCGTGACTTTGATTTTGGTACGTCCTTCGGTCATGTAGGCGTTTTCTCCTATACCGACACATTCTTGCCTCTGACTGTCGTCAATGTAGCATCCGACCTTACGAGCAAAGGTGGAGTCCACGATCGAGACTTCCGCGCCGGAGTCAAAGAGTAGGGTGGCCCTCTCGTTGTTGAGCTTACCCACTGCCTTGGCTTGTTTGAACCACTTCCCCGGAGCATGGTACTTCCAATACCCGCGCGACTCTCTTGGCAACAGGTCCAGTTCCATAACCACATTTGAACGGGCATATTCATCCTTCCGCAGACTCGCAATCGCCCAGGTATGGTTCCCAGGCATTTCACGTGTATTGTATGTCGAGTTCTCCCGATTACTAACCTTCAGTGGCCCCGCTTTCTTCTCGACGTATGCATATATGCAGATCTTAGAACGCTCGGCTCGTACCAGATTCCAACCTGGCGAGCGTTCTAATTTAACATCTTCTCCGCGTCGACGGGCAACATCCCAGCGTGTTTGGTGGGGACGTACCACTGACGGATCAAATTGTAAAATTCCTCCATCGGACATTTTCCGGCTTCGTGGATCTCTCCGCATGCACGACAGACAAACAGGCAATGGTCAGAAGGGTGGCCTTTCCGATTGCACTTCTGGCACGTTAACCTCTTCCAGCAGCCCAAGTCGTCATGTTTAGACGATCCGCAGTGAGTGCAGCGTGTTAACTTCGGTTTTCCGTCGTCCCGGGGTGGGGATCGCGGGTTTTCCTGGTTATCGCGGCCAGCAAAGGCGGCTACGTATATCTGACGGAACTCGTCCTCCGATCCCGAGTCTCCAGTATCGGATTCGGATTCACTGGAATCCGACGTCGTTCGTACCGCTTGCACTGCTCGGGCCGTCTTCGGTGGGGCGGCATTAGGCGTTGGGGCCGCCTTCTGCCGGAATCTGTTGGATCCGGCATGTGCCTTCCCTTGGCGAGCTTTGGCTCGCTGACGAGCACGCAACGTATCTTCTAAAGCATCCGCGTCTGCTAGTCGCAGTATGGCTAGCTGATCGGCCAAGTCGCGATCGTCCAGTGTCTCAATGTAGTGTTCCACGTGTTCGCGTCTCGTTGCTTCGGGACCGTCCTTAATCTGCAGCTTTGCTCTGAGGCCGGCGACGTTCAAACGATGCAAGTACTCCAGTGGTGACTCGTCGGATCGCTTCCTTGCGTGGTAGTATTGTCTTGCAACGGATACGCCTTGCCCGCAGTATTGCGTTTGAAACTTTCCCAGCAGATCCTTCCAGTTGCTTCGCGTGGAACGACTCAGTTGTCTATACCAATTGCGTGCTGGACCAGTCAGCAGATCACCAAAGACGAGACATTTCTCACCGTCCAAGGCTTGGTCGCGAACGAACGCGGACTTTACTTTGCCCAGCCAGCTTCTTGCACGGTCTTCGTCGTTCTCCTTGCCTGAGAACTCCTTGAGTTCCGAGATCGCAGACACTCGAATTCGTGGTGCGGCGACACCGGCTCTGGGCTGGGTCCCCGATGATACGCCTGCGGACGCCACCAGTGCTGGCCGGGGTACGTCGATGCTGAGGTCATCCGGGTCGAATTCACCCTGATAGCCACTGTGTGATCCCACGGACTCCATTTCGACATCCCTCATTCCTCGGGGATCAGTTTGCGGTTCAGTCATTGGATGCGTTCTTGCCGTTTGCTGTTCCTTGAGGAACCGGTCCATTGCTGCATTGAAAAATGTATGCATACGATCCGAGTTCAACGGGGCGTACGCCGTTCCTGACTGATTTTGGCTTGCGTTCGCCCTGTGCTCGTGTAGCATCGATGATCCTGAGGGTCCCAACGTCATACGCTGTAGATCCGCTGAAGTATCCGATCCTGCTTCCGAGGTGGCCGACGCGTATTGGGATGAACCGGTCTGATACTCAGGACTCCGGAAAGTCGTCAACTTGGGTGCTTCTCTGAGAGTTTTGCTGCTGGTCAGTGGCACCAGTAATTTGTGCAATGTCGCCGTTGCATCCTGGATCGCAGCCAGTTCCAGATCAAATAGCACATTCGCATCAAAATGCTTCGGCTTGACGCCTGCTTCATTCATCGTGCGCATCAAGATTTGGACTGCTTCGAGCTTGTTGGACGTTTCGATGGGCGCTGTTACTGGCCCTTGTGGCAAGTTACTCATCTTTGGGCGCATGATTTTCATGACCGGGTTTTCGGTCAGGAATGATGTCAGCTCCCTCTGATGGTAAGTCAGCGCGATCTTGTCCGCTGCCCAGTTCTGTGTCTCTTCGCGGCCTTCGACATCCGAGTCAGGCGCCTTCAGCTTTCTCCGCGTGGATTTCGGCTTTTTCTTCTTCGAGGCTGCACGCGACGCTGGAGGGGTAGTGGTGGGTGAAGGTCTATCGGCTTGCGCCGATGGACCTACATCCGGCGAAACGTAACGCGAGTTACGTTCCGCGGGGGCTCCCGCGGGAGCCTGGGGAGGAGGGCGAGGTTTCTCTTCGAGGTCCATCGCTGGGCCTCCCTCCTTGCCATCAACAGAGCTCCTCCCAGCGCTCTGGCGATGAGTGTATCCTGCTTCACTCAGCAGCGTTTGCGGCGATACACCTTCCGCTAACGCCTCAATCCCAGGTTCCAACTTGATCTTGGTGGCATCTTCGTTGGACTCACGGTGAAATCCCTGTGAGTCACCAGAAGATCCGGGCACGCGCACCATTGTGGCGAAGTGGCTCGGCAGAGATTGCTGTCTGCCGGAAGGCCCTTGCTCACTGTGCTCCGGACTACCGACTAACGGAGGGGGTACTCCGATTGTCCGCTGACGCTGAGCTTGGTCTCACCTTGTGTACCCGTCGGTGGGGCGGGTTGCACTCTTCCGGTGACGTGAAGATGCCTTGGTTGGTTGTAAGTTGAGGAACCGTATGGACGGTACTCGGGATTGTTTGATGATCGCGCGGAAACTTCTTCACGCGGTCGTCGGGTTGTAGTCGTAGATAAGCGTCCAGTATATCTTGTTCTACGACTGGGGTGCCCTAGGGCGATGTGTACTAGGGCGTGGTGTCCTTGGGTGTGTGGGGTCCTTTCCAGTGCTTACCGCTTACTATCGGCGGGGGTCTATCTGAGCACTGAGTCGATCACGAGCCTGGGCAAGCAATCCAGGTGTCGCTACGCCGTATACTCCGTCGCTTCGGTGATTCTTGTGCTGTCGGGGGCCAATATACGTTCCACCCGGGATGCAGAGGTCACTAGCGAGGTACAAAGTAGAGTTCAGTCTTCGGGGGCCAATATACGTTCCGCCCGGAGTCAGGAAGCCACTTGTGCAGTATAAGGTAAAACTCAGTCTGTATTCAATGGAAACCCAAAGATCCTTCTTCCTATCCTCCTATGCATCTAACAACGCCCCCCCGCGCTGGCTCCTTCGCTCCTGACCATCCATAGCCGTATGTACCATACTTGTGGTACGCCACATATCTGTTCGCCTATCCATGACCTATGCCGGGGTTGTCCAAATGATTGCGCCATTTCGATCTTGGTCCAGATCGTGGATCCCAGATCGTAAGTCTCAGATCGCGGGTGCTGGGATCGCGGGTAATCAGATCGTGGGTCGATTGATCGCGGGTCCAGGGATTGCGGATTGCGTAACCACGACATCATAGACGGGTCGCTCTCGGATTTGCCTGTCATGTTCCCCGCCGCTGTCTAGTCGATTCCCATCACCGTGGTCACAAAGTGACGTCACTTCGTCACATTCGTGTCAAGCGCACCCTAAGGGGTAGTAACCGGTGCGTAACAGTTGGTGATGTCGTTCCAGGTATAGGGCCATTTAGTTCCTTTTGGACGTGCTGATCTGACTCGATCGTGGGCTGTTCTGGTGTATCCGTCAGGTTAGCCAGGGAAGGGTATTCGTCTTCAGACGACATCTCGGCTACAGATAATGGCATAAGAGTTTAGATCCATCAAGCGATAGACCTTTTGTGATCGGTTACGCCTTAGTAAAAGCACAGCCGTGCTCGAGCATCAAGTATGTCGCGGTATTGCTCTGTAATATGAACGTATGCGCTGCATCCGAATACCTTCATGTACTGCATGGATGGAATGCGGTTGTACCAGAGCTCATACGGTGTACGGCCGTCAGTCTTTGAGTTAGGAGTTATGTTGATCAGTGTCGTAACATGACACAGTCTGCCCACAGTTGCTTGGTAAGTTTACCGTCAAGCAGTAAGGCTCGTACACGTTCCATTATAGTTGTCATGCGACGCTCCGCAACTTCGTTCTGTTGTGGAGTGTATGCGTTTGTAAATTGTGTGTGTGTCGTACTTTCTGAAGATTACACGCCCAAGTTTCTCGCATATCTGCCTGGAGACCCGGGATATCATTTTCTTCAATAGAACACGGGTACCACTCAAGCATTTTGATGTCGTGTCGGAAGATATTCAGGGATTTCTTCCTGAAGTCTTTATAGCATTCATAGAGCTGACTCCAGTTTTTCATCGGGTAAGTGAATATGAATCAGGAGGAGTCTTCAATAATGATCACAAAGTAACGGCTACCAGTAAGGCTAGGCACAGGCAAAGGACCCCAACTGTCTGTATGAACCTTTTCCAACTGTGCTGTAGCACGTTCAACTACTCAAATGGAATAAAATGGTGAGCTGTGTGATTTCGTTAACGTGCATGCCGGACAGAAGAACAGCTCCTTCGAGTTTACATTGCAGTGTCGTCGAGTCCACGGATGGCTTGGCTCCTAGCTAGGTCATTCAAGATGTGAACGTTAGGATGCCCAAGCCGTTTGTGTAACAGCAGAAAAGATCGTTGCTTCCCTGACGTGGCAATGTGCGCCGATGTGTGAACTGCAGGTTTCCCTGGAACTAATACAGAACTATGTCGCATGCTATTGGCGCCTTAATGTTAAAGCACTGATCTGTCTGCATAGCGCACTGCTCGTCAGATTCTTCCTCGCATAAAACGCCATAGTTGGTTTCTCTACAAGCCTAAGAAGGTCTACTCCGTAGAGGGATATGCGCATGCCGAAGTTCTCCGTGTTCACGTATCGTCGCTTGAGAAAAGGGTTGGGCTCATAGCCTACGAAACGATTACAGTGTGTAGGAGTAAAGAGGAAGAGTGATGTACTAGACTAGTCTTTACTATTCCATACATGCAGGGTACCAATGGATGACACAAGATCTGATAGTCAGTCTGAAACAGTGCACAGGCTACTTCAACAGTTTTTTTGGAATTTTTGGAAAATTTTGGATTATTCTTGTTGAAGTTGTTGTACTACCAGCATAGTTGTTGAAGTTGTTTGTACTACCAGCATATTTGACGTTTCATTTTTACTTGACATTAGTTCTCTACCGGTTCACCACCTTCGCCAAGATCGCGACAACAAATGGCCGAACGACTGCACTACCCTACTTGCATGATGTTTTTCCGCTTAGCATTGTGATGCCCTAGAGTTGAATACTACATAGTCTACCAAGACTCAAAGCCCAAGGTCACGATGTAGGGGCCGTAATTTAAGATCCGACGAGCGAGTTGGGGAAACTAGAACCCACACGATTAGTTAGTTAGTACAGGTCGACTTAACCCTTCTAATCCGACAAGCTTTACCAACTAAAATCGATAACCCGTCCATGTGCCTGTGTAAATGCAACAGCCATCACACCCAAAATCTATTGGCATCGATTGCAGCATTCACCGCTTCGGGTTGGATTCCTCGCTACAGTTTCACCATCTTATACCGTGGTTTTCCTCTACCAAAATCACCCTAGCACAACTTCCACTGACGGCGACGTTGAAGTGATCCTCCTTGGACTCATGTGGAGATGACGGCCTGCAGAGTGCTTGACGAGCATATGTAGCGAGCCAGTGTGCGCCAAGATGGCACCACAGCTCACCTGTTCAAGCAGCACCGCCAGCCAAAGATAAACACAGCAGCCGGTCTCAAACTAAACGCGTTGAACATGCACGTCACGTTAAATGCCTCGTCTTCTCCACTCGACTACCTAAGTTGCCAAAAATCATTCCTCCATCAACTATGATACATATCAACAGCAGGCAAGAAGCAAGTATCTTCGTTCACATGTAGCGGAGACTGCCGTTATCATAGTTGCACTGCAGTCCACCAGGTGTCTACACCCCAGTTCACTGCGAAGAAGCGTGACGTCACGAGCTTGACCACTTTCACATGGAGCGAGCATCTGGACATCGCACAACCTTCTACGACTGGCTCAGTGTGCTAAGTCGATACAAGAGCTCGTGGGTCAGACCGCGACTGGCCTCCACGTGGTGCCAAGTTCGACTAGTTTGTGCTGGTAATCATGCCATACCAGCCACTACAACGAGGGAGAACGAATATCCCCATTGAAACACGCTGGGAAGACTAAGCAATGCAACGCAGCGCTCTCGATAACAACATGGCAGCAAACCTGCGATAGAGACTACGAAAACGTCCCGCTCACTCCCCGCCGCGTTGTCGACGTGTATAAAGCACGGCCGCAATATGCGCAAAAGGTCCTTGGTTCTCCCAGTGCGGTAGAATGCGGTAGAGTCTCTAGGAGCGGCCTCTACCTAATAGCCCCGACTTTGCACTGGGAAGGGCTGAGGAGATTTCGATTAACAGCCAATCGCTGCGCTCAATTGGCGTCGGTTCGTGCAAAAAGCAACAATACGATTTGATAGTGCGTGCTCCGGCTAGTTGCCTGCTGGTGTGTGTAGCGCCTTCTCCCTCTTTCACTCCCAAGTTTTCTCGCAAAACGGAAGGCTAACCGACTGGAACCAACCTAGTGCTTCCTCGGTATTTGCATCTACGCTTCGTTAAAAACAACAAAGCAAAAAAGCAATCATCGAATCGGATCACGCGCGGACGGACGGACGCGTACTTAGGAAAGACTACCACCAATGTGGCCGAAACTCGCAGTGGCTACTGCTCTACTTGTTATTCAGAGTGCAGCTGCTAATGGTACGTGAAATGACAAAACGTGCATATGCAGTTCTACTAACGTAGTATAATGTGCAGACTGTGCATACACTGTAAGTGTCTTGGATGTCGCGGGCGTGCAGTGCGTCTCGTCAGCGCCGTGTTCAGGCACGTACTACGCATCGGGGTTATCCCAAGGTGTGGGTGCGTGTCCTACCGGCACGAGTTGTGCGCTACTACCAGAGACACCCATTATGGGTTGTGCCTCCTCGGGACGTACGGACCTCATCTACGTTAATGCTGATGGCACGTTGACTAAAGACGGCAAGTCGGTGACGCTCTCGGGTGCTTCATCAACCAATTCGGACTCGACGACGGCTCCCAATACCAGCAGCAGTTCCAAGAGCACCAGTAGTACGAGTAGCAGTTCCAAAAGTACTAGCAGCTCATCGACCGCCAACAGCTCTAATGGTAGTACCAGCTCCAACGACAGCAATGGGAACTCCAGTTCAGGTTCTACTGCCAATTCTGGCTCAGATGGTAATGTTTTTAGTGCTTCTAGTAGTAACTCGGAGATTAATTCTGGTACTGTTATTGCAGGTGGTTCAGACACCAGTAACGCGACTGACAGCAATTCTACTTCAGCATCGGCTTCGAACTACAGCAGCTCTGCGTCTCACTCGTGGAAGTCCGATTCTGGCTCGGGTAGCAATATTACGATCCCACGTGGTAGCAGCTCAGCGAACCAGCAATCATTCAACCCTGGCTCGATTCTCAGTGACAGCTCGAAGAAGCAGAATTCCTCGGGTAATGGTGGCCTCGGCATTGGCACTATCATCTGTATCGTCGTGGCTTGCTTAGCGGTCGTAGCCGTTGCAGCTGGAGCACGGCTGCTCAGGAAGGGCAAGGAAGCTGAGTTAGCAACACCTGATGCTGTTGGTGCTGGTGCGATGGAGGGCTATAATAACGGTGGCGGTGGTGGTGGCATGACACCCAAGGAGAATGTGCTGCTGCTCTAAGTTATCGCCAGCGAGAGGAGAGACTCGCCAAGAAGACAGAGGAGAATACAGTGACTGTGCAAACTTTTTGAACATGGGCAAGCGTTGGTTACGTGAACCTCATGAATACAAGTACTTGGCGCGGTGCAAGTATGGAAGGAAGGTGGCGTTGGGTGTTCGGTGTCGTCGTGCATATAGATGCTTGCGTTGGAACGCGGGGAGAATTCGTAGCACGTGTGAATAGTAGCTCTCTCTTTCTGGTGTCTACGATCATATACGTGCGTCGACGCGCAACGTCGTCTACTAGCAAATTCGGGCAGCCCAGGCAAGTCTGTCCTCATATCATCTCATTTATCTTCCATTTCCATTCCCTAGCTGATCTAGCCCATCAACTGAGCCTGTCTAGGCTTGGAGAGACGACTGATACAACAAAATACTACCTGACGTAGTGGCAGATGGATGGATATCATGTGAACCATTGTTGCATGATACCCTATCCAATATCCAACTTGCAAATTGTGAAGCACGAGACGCATGCGTGCTCTCCGAAAACGGCACGAAACCTACTTGCGGAAGGATCACTTGCTACATGTATTACTCTCAGCCTGTCTGAACGAAACCTACAGCTTAGGTAGCTTTAGTCTTGGCCGCTGCCTCGGACGCCACCTTAGCCTCCTTTAGAGTAAAGAGCTTGGCTTCCGGCTCCACGACACCGTAGTTTGCGTAGAGGCGACCAACCCGGAAGAAGGCCGTAAGGATTGGCTCGTCGCTCTTACGCACGAGCTCCGGGAAAGCTTGGTGAAATGCGGCTGTAGCCTTCTTGAGCTTGTAGTGCGGAATGATGGGGAAGAGGTGGTGGATCTGGTGCGTGCCGATGTTGTGGCTCAGGTTGTCAATGAGTGCGCCGTAAGATCGGTCCACGGACGACAGATTGCCCTTAACGTAGGTCCACTCCGAGTCTCCGTACCAAGGAGTCTCCTCGTCGTTGTGGTGTAGGAACGTCGTGATCACCAGCATACTACCAAACACGAAGATAGGTCCGTAGTAGTAGAGTGCCATGGTCTTGAAGCCCAACTGAAAGCTCAGGTAGATCGATAGTCCAGCCACGAAGAAGTGAGCGGCGAGGGAGATAACCACAGCCGACACTTGACGCACGAACAGAGGTTCGAACGGATTGAAGTGGTTAACCTTACGAGGTGGAAACCCCTCAACCAAATAGGCGAGCCATGCAGCACCAAGTGCCAAGATGAGGTTACGCGATAACGGATGATCGTCAGCCTTGCGTTGTGGGTAGAAGATTTCATCCCGGTCGATATTACCCGTGTTCTTGTGGTGGTGACGATGTGTGAGTTTCCACGACTCGAAGGGCGTGAGGATGAGCGAGTGGATGAAAGTGCCCACTACAAAGTTGAGGAGGTGGTAGCGTGAGAAAGCACCGTGACCAGCATCGTGGCCCACAGTGAAGAAGCCCCAGAAGACGATGCCTTGCAGCAGGATGTAACCCGTGCAGAGTGCGGCGTCCAGCGCCCAGAAACTCTCGACCACAGGCAGTGCACGCGCATAGTTGAGTCCGAAAGCCAAAGCCACAGCGATGACCAGACATCGCACAGTGTAGTAGAGCGACAGAGGCACCGAAGCCTCGAAACACTCGCTAGGCAGCGACCGCTTGATCTCCGTCAGGGTCGGGAACTCGTACGGCTGCTTCGTCGCCATGGCAAGAGGACTCTGTCTGCTACGCCGCACTTGCGGGAATGAGCTCTGGAGTAGCCACCGACGTGTGGCTGTGAAACCACTCAAGATACAGACATCCTCGGTGATGGGCATGCTGAATCAGTCTTGTCTCCTGATTGTGATGCATTTATCACTGATAAAATGTTGCATCAGCATCTGATGGCTTCACATCATTCACAGAATGAGACGTTTCTATAGTTAAGCACCTCGAACATCAATACGACATCACTACAAAGAGGATAGTCTGATGCAGGCACCGCCAAAACGAATGATGTCATGGCTCCTGTGCGCCAGTCAAGGAGCAACCGCACGTCGTAAATGGACTCACCAGTGGAACGTGCGCTTGAAGCAGCGAGTGCAAATGTAGTTTATTTTGTTGGCAGTAGTGTATCGACGGGCAGAGATTTGACTTCAAGACTTGTTAACGGAAGGGTAGCACCACTTCGTGCTGCAAAATGTCTTCGGCGAGTGGCCGCTGAAGCGCGTCTGGATGCAACATGCTGGCTATCAGATGCTGCAGTGAGTTGGAGTATTGTCTGGCGAGCAGGCGAGCAAGCAGGTTAGCGCGGTTGTAATTGGCTAGAGTATCTCACACATACCGGAACATGACGAGGTCTCCATCGCGGATCTTCTGCCACTCTTCGCCGCCACTTGCCAGCGTTGTTCCTAGCGCGAGCTCGTAAATCGTGGCTCCCAGAGCGAAGATATCGCCGGCGCGCAAATTATTCCGGTTGCCTTCGAGCAATTCCCTGTTGAGACGCAACATATTAGACCTCGTTCCACTCAACGCATCATGTAGAGCGAGCGTACCGGCTAAGATATCGATTGTCGCCTTCTGTGATTTCCATGCTACCATCGAGGTGAGCAACAGTTCCCAAGTCGCCCAACTATGACAAACATATTATTACAATGACTAAGTTAACAGAAATACATTAGAACAAACCTTGTAGAGTTCTCCTGGACCAACCAGGACATTTTGCAATTTTACGTCCATGTGAACCATCTTCTTGCTGTGCATATCGAAAAGAGCCTGTAACAAGCAATATTCATTAGCACCTTGAACAGCGTGAACAACGATAGTCCAGTCGTCTTACCTGAGCGATATGACACAAGAGCTTGCACAGCGTTTCTTCGGGAACCTTGTGCGGCGCATACTTGTTGACAAACCCAGCCAACGAGCAACCCTCGAGGTTTTCAAGTTGAATATACAGCAAGTCGTCTTCTATCCAAGCGTCAAAATACCGGACGATGTGATTGCTACAACTTAGCGCTGCTAGTGCCTGAACTTCCCGAAGTGCTCGTTCACTATCATTATTGAAACCAGAACGAGATTAATTCACATATGAATCTGTCAGATCATGTAAACGTACGTGTCTGCCTTCCCCCGAAAGTGGCGCTTGCTCTTCTTCACAGCGTATACCCAACCATCGATTTTCTTTATGCACTTGTACACCTTAGAAAACGACCCCGAGCCGATCAACTGTCATCACGCACGAAAGACGTAAGTCACATCACCTGTATCCATCAAACACGTCCACTTTGACGTACTCCCAGCTCTGAGAAATCCGACAGATACTTAGAAACCGGTGATCCGTTCTTCGCTCCGACCCACGCTGACGGAAAAGATCTTCGTTTACGTCTCGAGATCTTCTTCTTCCCTGACTCCGTTGTTGGCTCCGGTGCAAACGGGTTTACATAACTCTCATCCGACAAAAATGATGCAGCTTGTTCTCTACAACAACAAACGTTCACAAGTAAGCAACACGCCATTATTGACATGACGCTACAATCCCTACACTCACCCATTAGATCTTGTTCTCTTGGTATTCACCACCACATTCACCTTCGGTGAGCCCATATCCATAGATGATTGACTCGACAGAGACGGTAGTCCCTTTCGTGCATGCCTCACATCCATGTGGGTCATATCCTGCGTGAGATTCTGCACCTGTTCCTCCTGTATCAAGTCTGCTCCACTACTAAGTCTCTGTCGTTTCTTCAATGGCGATGGTGTCGTGGGGTTTGACAGTGGAATGACAGGTTGATCTCTTGGTGTAAGGAAGTCCATGTCGTCCTGACTGTATTGCTGCATAGGTGTAGCCATACCAGGCGTGTAGTAACCTTGACTAGTAGGTGGCAAGCCAAAGCGCACAGGCGTGTGCATGGGTTCGAAGTCCGGCTCGCTGCGCTGACTGGAGCAGCCTGTAAAGTCGATTTTCTTGGGTCTGGGTCTGCGTCCTCCATTGTCGCTGCTCTGAGAGGCCAAGAGCATGGGTTCCTCGCTGCTTTCGTCGTCCATGACGTCGTAGTCAATGCGCTTCTGTACAGACACAGCCTCGTCCTCTTCCATTGCTGCTGAACTGAAGCTGTTGCCTTTGGCCGAAGCTTCCAAAGACCGTCGCGCCTTGCGCACCTTCTCACCGCGTTTGCTGCCTGTCGATTGAGAGAAAAAGTCGTGGATGGACCGCTGCTTCTTCGTGCCACTGCTGCTCGGCTGTGACGAGCCGTTCGTCCTCGCCTTGCTCCGTAGAGCGTTGAGCAGCATGTCACTTGGGTGGGAAATTCCAATATTGCCAATAGGCTTTTCCCGCCAAAATTATTTTCGGATACATCCGAAAATAAACCTTATTTTCGGGTGTCACTTCAACGTCAACTACTACTTACACCTTTTTGCGGAAGCCTTGGAACGGTTTAAGTAGACGAAGTTGACGCTTACTGCGTTCTAATTCCTCTGTGCGCTGGCGTTCTATCTGGAGTTTCTCAGCTTCTGCTATTCGAGCTGCTTCTTGCTCGTGGCGAATTTGTTCTTGTTGATCGGCTTCTAATGTGCCTTCAGCCAATGCCATTTGGACGAGTTCCTTCACGTTAAATCGAAGTTAGTGCAATGATCAGTGCAATTGTAATGAAGCTATTAAACGTACCAATAGTCCCATTCGATCACCGACGAGACGGACAGGAAGTGGCTTCAGGTCGCTGCCTCCAATTGAGCGGCGATTGTACTTGGTCGATGCGTAGAATTCGCAGATTTCGCAGTCACGAAAGACACGACAAAGTCGACAAGGACCGTCAAGTGTCGCTGGAGTACCTCGACCAAATTTGCGGTATGATCGGTCGTAGGCGTCATATTGGCGTAAAATAGTGGCGTGGTCGGCATCAGCTTGGATAGCGCGGAGGTAGAAGTCGTCCAGCACACTGAATTATGACGTGATAACATGAATAGTGGTAGAGTAGTTGAAGTAATCGATGTGATAACGCACCTTTGGGTCGAAATAGGGGGCATCACGACAAGTGTTGCGTCTGCACTGCATTGTACCGTGCCGACTTTGCCAACATATTTGAACGCCGAGTAGACACCAAACACTTCTAGTTCCGCGAAATGGAGAAAGTTTCTGTTTTGTAGCTGCACTCGAACAAACTGACCCACGGTATTTGCTGTTGGAAGTACCCACTCTGTCATCCGCTTGTTGGATCGGAACAATTCGAATGCGCTTGACTGCACTTTTGCGGCTCGCAGACTAAAGCGCCAAATATTAGTCAAAATCTCCTTATGAAGAAGGAATCGATGTCACGCAACGCACCCTTCTTTGCCTTCCAGGTCCTTAAACGCAAACTCACTCACGAAGATCCAGCAAGGGAATAAACGATTACTGTACTCGGACCTGTTTTTTGACGGGTTCAACGGCTCATCCGTTCGATTCCACAGCTTGCAAGAAATATGAGTTAGCTCAGAGTTCAGGCTCGACTACCAATACACAAATTGCTATACCCGAATTTTCTCGATAACAGCAGGCTGTCCAAGGTCGACTTCCCACCACGGACTGTCCTCTAGCTGCACCAAACATAGTGGGGGTGTATGAGTACATTAATTCACAGATATACGAAAGCGTAGGAAGCCGCACATGAGTGTGAATACATGTCGCCAAGGTGCCTCCCTTTTCCCCATTGACTGCCAAATGAGGTCCTTGTTCGTTGTAGATCGTGATTTGGCGACAGGGTCTGCCTAGCGCGAGGTTATATGGCTCCACATGCAGACATTTGAGTAGTTCAGGTTTATCAATAAATATCCGCTATATCCAACATACAAGTCAATCGCTTCATATAGTCAAAACTTCGCGTTCACTTACATTGGCATCGTGACCTGTACAACCATGAAAATTGCGACCCCAGGTGTAAAGTTCACCATACGAGGACACCGCTGCAGTATGACTGTTTCCACAAGCAACCTGACGAATAGCAACACTATCTAGCTCCGGTACACGCTCCCACGACAGCATATATCGGCTAAGAGCAGTTGCACCACCGCACACGTACACGTGACCTCCAAGTAGCTTCTTGCTCCCTTCACTGTATTCGGATGTAACCTCAGTACAAAATGCGGAATGTGCCGTCCCGCACGATACCTGCCACACTCGGACCTTTTTGTTAACGAGATCCCTCACCAAGGTAGGGACAACTATGGTATCGATCACATGCGGACCAAGTCCAAGGCGCCCCCCATTTGCTGAACCCCACATGAACAGTTCTCCTGCTGTCGTAACGGCACCAGTATGTGAAGCCCCACACGACACATGTCGAATTTTACGCTTTCCAGGAAATTTGACAAGTAGTGGTGTCAAAGAGTATTGCTTGTACTCATCCTCGACAATTCCAACTCCCAGTTTCCCGTTACATGCTGACCCCCAAGTATACAACGAACCGTCCGAGTCAATCGCTGCGCTGTGTGAGAAGGAGCACGAAACTTGTCGGACGCTTATATCCTACAGGGTATCGCGCCAAACTTCCACTAAATGAAACACTTCAGACAAAGACGCAACACGTACATTGAAAGCTTCGATACGATTTGGGTGGTTTGAGTCGAAACAAGTTGCTCCTCGATGATTCGATTGGAGGCCTAGACGACCACTTGTGCCAACTCCACATGTGTACAGTGATCTGCCAAAATACTACGGATAAGTTCAATCATAGATGATTTAACCACATAAAACAGCTTACCCGTCTTGCATCAGCAGTGCCACATGAGATCCCCCCGCGGAAACGTTTGCTACGGCCTACAAGAACAAAATGCGTTCTTATCAAAGTAATACAATACCAACGACAGCAACATACTACTGCTCCTCTGGGTGAGTGTAATGGTGGACCTCTATATTCACGACACAGACGAAGAGATTAAGGCATTCAGCAAAGCCCGGTTGACTGTACCATTGTCTTACCGCGTAGTTATTCCGCTTATATCAATCCGAGAATTCTCGCCTCGAACAGTGAGCTCAGGAATCGTGTCTTCGAGCTGCACAACTCTCCGTTCAGCTCTAGACTCGTATGCGTGATCCTATCATATGAAAATACAAGAAGTTTAATTAGAGGTTCTAGCAATAGTTAGAAATGAAGACCATCCACTCACTGCGTGGTTTATCTTCTCGATAATTTTAAGCTTCGCATCCTCTTCGCGTTTGGCATGCCTAACTTCTCGCAATGTTTTTACATCTTGCCACTGCAAAAAGCTAATTAGTGCTTTTCGAATTTACAATATCAATGTGTTATGAAGGCACCAAATTACCTCGTGCAGCATCTTCTCTTTTTCCTAACAACAAAATACAGCTCTGAGAATTAGTTACAAGGTAGTAAACCTTGAGTACGCTGCATACCGCTTGGAGAAGAAGGACTTGTTTCTCTTGGATACGCTTTTTGTCTTGACTGAATTCCTTCACAACAAAAATTGCGGGCACATTTTGTCATTGCCCGATGATAGAAATTACAATCACAAACATACCTGGATCACTCTTTCAGATTCTTTAAAAGCAGCATGCCCCACCTCACCCTTCGATTCCACCTCCAGCTCAAAACACTCTCCAAGTTCGAGGGCCAAGTCCATTTTTGTGATATGGTCAAACTCGAGACCTCGCAGCTGACCCGACAGTATAAGCTGCTCGTATTCTACCTGGGTAATAGCACTTGCTCCATGAACAGCAACCGGGTTGCGTTACTGGGAGGTAGCTCCCATACGTCGTAATATACAACTACTCGTTTTAACCTTCATACCGTACAATAAATAATCAGAAGTGAAAGGATGGTTGCTGATAAGAAAGGTACCTTTCATAGCGTTGGTTCTCCTCGTTTTGTCGAGCCTCTATCTCCTGCTGCACTTCTTCTCTTGCTTCGACGTCAGGATCTCGTATTCCTTCGAGCTATCATACAGAGTCATTAAATGATCCTTACTCACTCATCCCTAGAAATTTTACCTGCGCAGGGGTACACATCTTCTGTAAAGCAGACCGAGAAGTAACCTTCACATCAACATCAGGTGCGCCGCTATTTTTCTTGGTATCCGAACTTTCGTTTTCATCATCTGAATCAAGCCAGCTAGTCGTCGAGCGGATGCCTCCCATGTTCTATTTCTTCCTCCCCAGGTGAATACGCTGCCTGAACTGGTGACGACAAAGGCAACACTGTCACTAATTGCACCTTGGACGACACTTCTACCCCACAATGGTCCTGTATTTGTCATCAATGTGGTAAACCGAAATCTTAGCCTCCGAACAAACTCTCGGTCTTCGAAGAAAAGTTTAGCAAGCTCTTCTTCATCGTGATTGTTCTCATCACGAGTTATTTCTTCGACCTCAGACGACTCTGTAGGACCATTCGAGTCTGCAAGGTGATCTCTTTCAGCTCGTTCATTAGACATATCTTGTTCTCGAGCCATTGCT
>VOQZ01000560.1:0-29937 GCA_008079305.1 Phytophthora palmivora
AACTGTTGGTTAGCGTAGTAGATGTCAATGACATCGGCGATCGTGACAGGTGTGTTTTTACCACGGCTACGAATGTAGCTGCGAATCTCGTTCATGTAGCTGATGGCAGTATCAGCGTTGATCTCCTCACGGTAGATAGTTTCGCTGCCGACGTGCAGACCAATGACGTTGTTATCGTAGAGTCCCTTGTCGATAAGACCAGCAAGCTTGGCCTTCTCCTGCAGCAGATAGTCGTGACTCTTAGTCGTCCAGATACCAAGGTGTACCTTCAGTCCGGCATTCTTGGCGGCCGGAAGGACCAGTTCGGCTTGATTACAGTCTACCAACGAGTAGATGCGAACCTTGTCGGTAACTCCCTTCAATGCGTACATGTCTTTCTGCACCTCGGACGCAGTCTTGCACTTGGTGCTATCGGGAAACCAATCTGGACCCTTACGTGAGTTGTAGTTGACACCAGGCATCTTGACGTTGAGAGCATCAGCTCCGTTAAGCATGAGCACCATGGAGGCGACGAGGGTGGGCAAGAAGAGCTTCATGCTGTTTATACTAGTTGATCAAGAACAAACAAACTAGTGGGCAATTATCCGCTGGTAAAACTACTTGTCCGGCCGGGAAAATTGAAAATGACCAGCTCAATTGCTGTCAGCTGAAGCTGTCGCGTGCTCCAGTTGTCAGTGGCATAGAGAAGCTCTCTTCGACTGTTGTTGTACGAGATGCCTTGCCATCTGACCCTCTAACAGCAAAACAGCGCACGACAACTGAATTCTTTCGTCGTGAACCAATATTTGCAGGCGCTAACTTCCATCGTGCCATCAACACTGCACTGGTTGAGCAATCGTTGACTGAGATTTGGTTGCTGTACTCAACGCATGCATCCCAAAATATTTTGCAATAGGATTGAGTCCATGCGTCGGTCGCTGACAGCCTCTCAACGCTTCGGGCTCCGTTGTCAAAGTTTGTTTTTACTGTTCGTAGACCAGTTGTACTGCTGACGTGCTAGAGGTAAATTCAGACAACACTAGTTCCAGTTACAAAGTACCTATATTCAAAACTTCGCAATGTACTTGCTATTCAGTGTAAGCGATATTCTCCACTCACGGAGTTTGCGTGCAACCGATAAGCGATGCGAAGTCTCAAAATTCCTGCATCCATAATACGGAAACAACGGTATATCTACACGTACGGTCTACCGGCTAAAGCTTAAATGTTAGCGGGGCTGATCACGTTCCACTGCTGTTGGTTTGGGTTTGGGTGAGCAGCCATAGAGCTGGAGTTTGTTGCCCTGAGCAGGATCCGTGTCAAGGCAAAAGCCCTGGTGCTTGACATGCTTCACCTTGCCAGTTGAACTCTCGAACGTCCATTTCTGGTTGGCCTCGTTGTCCATGCAACGATACACGTGAACAATGCCACCGTTCCAACCCTGGTACGCATCCAGGCAGCGATCGCTGCTCTTCGAACGGATCTGCTGGGTAGCAGAGTCGAAGAACCACACCTGTTGCTCCTGCACCAGCCAGTCGCTCGATTTGCTCGACATGTACACATTGCCACCATTCTCAGACAACAACAGCTTCGTGCCAGCATTGCGAATGGCACGGGGGTCCTTCCACCCGATCGTCAACTGCTGGAAGTTGCTCTTCATCGTGTCATCCTCCTTAAAATGCCAAAGTCGGCCTCGACCTCCTTGCCACCGTTCGTGACACGCCACTTCGAGTCGAACGCAACGTACCAGTAGTAGTCGAAGTTGTGCGAACGAGCCATTTGGAAGAAGTCCGAGAAGAACTTGGCCTGGTTTGCTGGAGACGCGACACCGGCAGCTGGGTCCGAACCACCCGAGCTCCACCCGACCTCAGAAATCACGACCTTCTTGTTCTTCTTCGCCGCCGCAACGCGAAGGCTTTTGAGGCGGTCCAAGGTCACAGCCGCTCCTTCGTTCACGTCCGAGCGCTCCCAAAAGGAAAATTGGTTCACCGAAATGTAGTCGACAGCATCGATCAACTGTTGGTTAGCGTAGTAGATGTCAATGACATCGGCGATCGTGACAGGTGTGTTTTTACCACGGCTACGAATGTAGCTGCGAATCTCGTTCATGTAGCTGATGGCAGTATCAGCGTTGATCTCCTCACGGTAGATAGTTTCGCTGCCGACGTGCAGACCAATGACGTTGTTATCGTAGAGTCCCTTGTCAATAAGACCAGCAAGCTTGGCCTTCTCCTGCAGCAGATAGTCGTGACTCTTAGTCGTCCAGATACCAAGGTGTACCTTCAGTCCGGCATTCTTGGCGGCCGGAAGGACCAGTTCGGCTTGGTTACAGTCTACCAACGAGTAGATGCGAACCTTGTCGGTAACTCCCTTCAATGCGTACATGTCTTTCTGCACCTCGGACGCAGTCTTGCACTTGGTGCTATCGGGAAACCAATCTGGACCCTTACGTGAGTTGTAGTTGACACCAGGCATCTTGACGTTGAGAGCATCAGCACCGTTAACATGAGCACCACAGAGGCGACGAGGGTGGGCAAGAAGAGCTTCATATTGAATGCACTAGAATGTCAGTGAGTTGAGTCACCGGTTGGTGTTGTTGTAATTCTCCACAATCGGGAAAATTGAAAGTGAGTGCGGAGGTGATACCATGGTACGTTAGTGCCGGTGGCATAGATTTTCTGTCGTCTGTTGCTGCACGAGCTACTAACGCTACGCTGCCGATCGTTCTGTATTTTGCATTAAGCTCCGGCTTATTAATACAGCTTGCTCGAAGTTACATATCCAACAGCAATACGGCGACAAGACAACACTACATGAATCATTCGTTTGACTGTCGCCGTGCGGACATCAAGATTTTAACCGATCCAGAACCGATTCCAACGCTCCAACGTGACATTAGTCGGATCGCCTTTCCTCACGTTCACGACTACCCAGGATTTGGAGAAAACGTAAGCTGGTAAAATGAAACTACAGTACTGTACGCCGTTCCTGCAACAGGCTGGTGGATATTTTGCAAATCTCGCCGTTGCTACGGTCATTTCGACGCCACACTCAGTAACGAACCCGACATCTCGGCGGCACTGTAGCCTAGTTGTGCTGGTCCTTGAAGAGCACGTCACGTTCTCGAACCTTTTCGATTGTACGTTGTCGCCTAAACGCTTCAACTTGACCTCAACACCGAAAATTCAAACAACAAGATACCACAAAAGTACTCTGTTTACTGACGGCAGTAGTACAATTCTACCCATTTCAGCAACAGGAATGAGGACAAGAATCATGCTGCTCAATTCGTTTGCTCTACTTCGAAGCACTAAGCTTGAATGGTAACTATACAAGCATGGACCAAGGAGCAACTATCCACTACACTTAAATGCTGGCCGGGTCAATGACGTTCCACTGCTGATTCGGGTTGTTCGGCGAGCAGCCGTAAAGCTGGAGTTTGTTGCCCTGCGCAGGATCCGTGTCAAGACAGAAGCCCTGGTGGGTAGCGTGCTTCAGCTTGCCAGTTGAACTCTCAAAAGTCCATTTCTGGTTGGCCTCGTTGTCCATGCAACGGTACACATGAACAATGCCGCCATCCCAACCCTGGTACGCATCCAGGCAGCGATCGCTGCTCTTCGAACGGATCTGCTGGGTAGCAGAGTCGAAGAACCACACCTGTTGCTCCTGCACCAGCCAGTCGTTCGACTTGCTCGACATGTACACATTGCCACCATTCTCAGACAGCAACAAGTTGGTACCAGTATTGCGAATGGCACGTGGATCCTTCCACCCGATCGTCAACTGCTGGAAGTTGCTCTTCATCGTGTCGTCCTCCTGGAAGATGCCAAAGTCGGCCTCGACCTCCTTGCCACCGTTCGTGACACGCCACTTCGAGTCGAACGCAACGTACCAGTAGTAGTCGAAGTCATGCGAGCGAGCCATTTGGAAGAAGTCCGAGAAGAACTTGGCCTGGTTTTCTGGAGACGCAACACCGGCAGCTGGGTCCGAACCACCGGAGCTCCAACCTGTTTCTGAGATTACGACCTTCTTACCCTTGTTCGCAGCAGCCACTCGCAGGTTCTTCAGGCGATCCAAAGTGATGGCTGCTCCTTCGTTGACATCGGCACGCTCCCAGAAAGAGAACTGGTTCACAGAAACGTAATCTACCGCGTCAATGAGCTGCTGGTTGGCGTAGTAGATGTCAATGACATCGGCGATCGTGACAGGTGTGTTTTTACCACGGCTACGAATGTAGTCGCGAATCTCGTTCATGTAGCTGATGGCAGTATCAGCGTTGATCTCCTCACGGTAGATAGTTTCGCTGCCGACGTGCAGACCAATGACGTTGTCGTCGTAAAGACCGGAGTCGATGAGACCAGCGAGTTTAGCCTTCTCCTGCAGCAGATAGTCGTGACTCTTAGTCGTCCAGATACCAAGGTGTACCTTCAGTCCGGCATTCTTGGCGGCCGGAAGGACCAGTTCGGCTTGGTTACAGTCTACCAACGAGTAGATGCGAACCTTGTCGGTAACTCCCTTCAATGCGTACATGTCTTTCTGCACCTCGGACGCAGTCTTGCACTTGGTGCTATCGGGAAACCAATCTGGACCCTTACGTGAGTTGTAGTTGACACCAGGCATCTTGACGTTGAGAGCATCAGCTCCGTTAAACATGAGCACCACAGAGGCGACGAGGGTGGGCAAGAAGAGCTTCATGGTAGATGGCAAAAAGTCTGCGGAGTGACGAGATAAATCTCCACAGAGGTTGTGAGGCCTTGTTGGAGAAATTGGAAGTGTCCCTTGCAGTGCCAAACAGCGAGAAACACAAACGAATCAGCGTCGTGCCAACAGCACAGCCTCAGGAAACTCCGCGCAGATTGGCATCATGAACTGAATAGTTGAGCAAAGCAAAGCGTGCGATACGCGATTGGAAGGCCTGACTTCGTGCGTTTGCTTCACAATTGTGTAGTCACCGTCTCCAAGCAGCTGTGCAGCACTAGTGGCGAACCACCATCATCGAGAATTACAGTGGTGATAATGTATCAAGCCAATGTCGCTGCCATCTGATTGCATCTTTTCGCAGTTTAACAGAATTGGCATGAATTATCGTGCAATGTCACCTGTTGTCTCCACAACAGAACGATGCATTGTCCCACTCGTAGCAACGAGACTCTTGTCCATGGACATCGTATCGTCAACACCACTTGCTATCCTATCTAGCGCACAACGGTGTATAATAACCACTAATTAGCTCTACTCCATTCCATCCATAACGGGAATCACTGACAAGTAGCTTGCAAGTGACGCGATGAGAAGTATCGGAATTAATACCAACTTCAGGTTAATTCAACAATTCAATTCCCAAACGTGTTCGCCAATCACAGCCACGCATTGGAGCAGTTGAGATCCGAAGAATGCCATCGGAGGAGGCTTGGATGAAGCCTGGCAATCCGCCGCCTGCAGCTGAAGCCCAGAATGCTACCAAAATCTGTGACGAGGGCGATGAGAAGGACGGAGATAACCCGTTCTCGCAGTACTACGGGATGCTCCTGCATCAACAGAACATGCTGCAGGACCACGTGCGAACCGGGACCTACGAGCGCGCAATGCTCTCCAATCCATCGGATTTTAGGGACAAAGTGGTGCTGGATGTGGGCACTGGATCGGGCATCTTGGCCTTCTTCGCCATCAAAGCTGGTGCGCGCAAGGTGTACGCCGTAGAGTTGAGCAACATGGCGGAATGTGCACGCAAGCTGGTGGCTGCGAATGGACTGAGCGACCGCATCACGGTCATCAAGGGAAAGATGGAGGAGGTGCAGCTGCCAGAACAGGTAGACGTGGTGGTGTCCGAGCCCATGGGCTTCTTCCTTGTGCACGAGCGCATGCTTGAGACGTTTGTAGCTGCTGGCAAGAAGTGGCGACGACCAGCGCCGAGCTTCAAAATGTTCCCGTCCATTGGCACCATGTTCATCTCGCCATTCTCGGACGACAGCGTCTACCGAGAGCAGATGGCCAAGGTGGCGTTCTGGCAGCAACAGGACTTCTACGGCGTCAATTTGTCGAGTCTTCGACCACGAGCCATGGACAATCACTTTTCACAGCCAGTTGTTGGTTACTTTCCACCGGAGATTCTGTTGAGTTCTCGTCCGGCTGAGCATGTTTTGGATTTTGCAGATGTCACCAAGGAGCAACTCGATACATTCGACTTCCCGTTTCACTTTGTCGTTGAGCGCACCGCAATCATGCACGGTTTAGGCTGCTGGTTCACTGTCGACTTCTTGGGCTCCGATGCACGTGTGGTACTTAGCACAGCACCGCACAATGCTGGAACGCATTGGTACCAGTGCCGACTACTACTCGCCACCCCTGTTGCGGTAAATGCGTCGCAGAGCGTCAGTGGCAACCTTCACTTTGTTGCAAACAAAAAATTCAGCTACGATATTGATCTCGAAGGTGCGGTTTTGTTTGTGCTTGTGCATATGAGTTTTGGCTCATATTTTTTCACTTTGTCGTGATGCAGTACGTCTGGACGGAACTTCAATTATGTCACGGAACCACATTCGGTTGCATGACCAGATGTATCATTATCTGTATTCTCCGGGTGCTACTGGAGCAGCGGCCACTGTCGACGGTATGCAGCAACAGAGCTCGCCGTACTGAAGTCGCGAGACTACTCATTTGAGAATCCAACATCAGTTTGTTTTAACTGAGCAAACTGGGAGTGGAAAGAGGATGCAAAGCACCAACAAGCGCTCATGAGGTTGAACAGATGAGCTAAATATCACTACGACGCATATATAGTGGAAATAGGAGCTGTGGAAACTCAGCGTCACTTCACTTGTCAACTGTTGCCTCGACATCCATAATATGGTCGATCGCCTTCCTAACACAAGGATCAAATGCAGCACTGGACGCAGCAGCTGTCGTCCGTTGATCCTTTGGCGAATCTCCATTGGCCATTTGACCGAGGAACACCTCCATGTCGGGCACTATCTTGGTAGGCGGAATTCCCACACCCTCGAACAACTCATTATTCGCACTGAAAATGCGTTGGTACGGGATTTCCACGGTCCAGTAATTAGGTAACCGGAGTTGTCGGGTGGGCGAGAGACTGCCTGCGGTGGTAGCACCAACTCGGCACGTAAGCGGACGCTTCATTAACGAGAGACATAATAGCTCCGCGGTGCTATCACAAACGACACGAAATCAGCTTGGTTAGATCAAATCATCCAACAACCCGACCAGCTTTCAAAGTTCCTCCTTACCCGCGGGTATATTGGCTCTGCAAAATAGCCAGAGGGCCATGATAGCGTGTGCAGCGTGACGTGTACGGCATGTAGTATTTCTTTCTCTTGGAGAATCTCGGTGTAGCACCCGGTAATTTCTCATCTGTCGAAAACGCCAGCGCCTTGCTCTCGCTAGCAAAGAACGATGCAATTGTCAACGCTGCGACGTGTGAGCCCCCACCTTGGTTGAAGCGCAGGTCCAGAATCAGTCCATCTATGTCTCCCAAGCCCAACAAAATGGCTTCGAGTGACCAACGCATCGACTCCAGGTCGTAGATTTCAGGCACAGCCACAGAACTACCGACCAGAGTTCCTGCTCTGCTCTCTCCAGCCTTGCCATTCACTTCCAACAGCGTCTGTCCTGCACTAACACCTAATCCAACCGATGGAGATCCTCTCGTCCAAGACGGCATGAGAGCGTCGACTCTCGGTAGTGGGAACTCCACGAAGCCCTGCATGGCAGTCAGACAGATGTATCCAATTCTCCACCCAGGACTCGTCTCTGCATTCAAAATGCCGCAGACAAAGCGATCATTGGCGATCCTGCGACCTCCTTGAGTGAGATGTTCTCTCTCCAAAGCGGCCAGCGTTTGACGCTGGAACTTTAGCGCTGCGACTGTGGGTAGCTTCTGTCCTCGCACCGTGAGCGTCCTGGGTCCTGCTGCCACGCGTGAGACAGCCAGTGACGGGTCATCACAGAGCGAGACACTCTCCTGCAGTGCGATCCACAGGTCGTCGTCGCTTGTGGCTGGTTGAATGGCGTCTCCAAAGAGCTGGCGAACGAGTTGCCAGTCCACCCGTCGTGGCTCCAGGAAGGCGTAGTGATCCTGCATGGCGCGCCAGAAACTGCGGAACGTCAGTACGGGGTCACGCGAGTACGTCACGCGCGCGAAGATGGCGCGCAAGAGCTCTAGGAACAGCCGCAGCAGGATTCCGTGCAGCGTCATGAGCACGACGAGTGCACCACCAAGTACAGGCACGTGACGTCGCAGGAAACTCACGGGCAGGATAGCCACGGCTTCGTAGAGCTCCAGAGGCCACAGGATTACAAGCTGCAACAGCGAGTCAGGTGTCAATAACCAGTCCAGACGTAACAGCGTCCACGGCTTCCGCATCGCGACCAGCATCTTTCGTCCTCGCTATTCTGAAGTGCTAGAGACCGTCGTGTTGTATCGAAAATACATTGATGTGGACCACATACAACATGAAGTGCTGATATGAATCACATAACCATGACGCACTACAATATTGAGGAGCTTATGTCTCCACCAGCAAGAGTAGACCTACCTGTCTCCACCAGCAAGAGAAGATCTACTAACCAACTATTATACTCATTCATACAAACCAAAATACATTTGCTCACGTCATAGGCTTCGATTTCGGTAGTCGATGGCTACGATTAGCGTCGTACATAGATAAGTTCATTTTTGGAGTTAGAGTTACTGTAGCTGACACTTTTGGTGTAGTGGCTAGAGGTGGTGCTAGTGCAGACAGCAACTCGACAATAACAATTAGAGACTGCTGTAGCGGTGCTGCTCGTGTGGCAGGATGCTGGCCAGCTGCTCCTCAATATACTCCCGCACCAGCGGAGAGAAAACATCGAGCTGCATCTGGCCGTTGAACATGGCATCATGACCAAACTTTGAGTCCACCTCCACCAGCTGCGCGTTGCGGCCATACGACTGCAAGATGTTCACGAGGTTGCGCTGCTCCTGGATCGGGATCAGCAGGTCCTGCTTTATGCCGATAACCAGGGTATCACACGAGATGCGACTCGTGCCCTCAGCCAGATTGAGCGCGTTGCGACCCAAGTTCGTCAGGTCCATGGCCTTTGACAGAAGCAGGTAGCAGTTGGGATCGAATAAACGGGCAAACTTGTTGGCCTGGTAATCCATGTAGCTCTCGACTTCGAATGTCGCCGCCTTGAAGTGCATGGGTCCCGTGGGATTCCAGTCGAAGCGGGCGTCGAACTCCTCACGCGAGCGATAGCACGTCATGCCCAGCTCACGCGCCACCTTCATGCCTTCAAGAGACAGACCAGGCGTGTAGTTGCCGTCCTTGTACTCGGGGTCAGCTAGGATCGCACGACGTTGTACACGTCGGAAGGCGACCGTGCCGGGGGTGGTCTGGTGCGTGCAGGCAAGACCAACAAGACGGTCCAGACGATCTGGGAACTGAGCCGCAAACTCGAGAGCCTGGATACCACCCATGCTTGCGCCAATGACAGTGTGGACGCTGTCGATGCCGAGATCATCCAGGATCTTGGCGTGGCAACGTGCCATGTCGGCGGGCGTAAGCTGTGGGAAAGAACTTTTGTACTTCTCACCCGTGAGCGGGTTCATCGTCAACGGGGACGTGGCACCGAAAGGACTGCCCAGTACGGATGGGCAAATGACGCGGAAGTACGACGTGTTGATGGCCTTGCCGGGACCGATCATGTTCTCCCACCAGCCGGGTCGAGGATCGTCGCGGTTGGAAGCGGCATGACTCGAGTGCGAGAAGGACGGCAGCACCAAGATGGTGCGGTTGCCGGGCAGCGAGCAGTCGCCCCATTGCTCCCACTCATGGTTATCTCGGGCAGCGATCCGCCCAGCTCCAGTGGGAAGTTCTCCTTGAGAATGGACTGGTACTTGTTGCGTGTGAGCGTGAAGTCGCCGCCATCGCGCTTGGGATCCACGACGTACGAACGCTGCTGGCTGAACACGCTACTGCGTGTGAGCTGCGAGGCCGCGGGGCCATGACGGACAGCTCGTTGTGCTACGCGACTGCAAAAGTGGGAGGATTAGAATTAGGCTTTTGCAGTTTTAGTGTTGGAACGTACCGAGTCAGCATCGAGTTTCCTTTCACTTCTGCTCCGAAAGGTAGAAGATTGAATGAACTCTTGGTGCACTCCTTCGAAGTGTGACGAGGTGGCACATCGACTCTCCATTGGTTGAAGTGGCGATGTTGTGATAGTGACTGGTCACTATTTAAAAGAGACAGGTATTTTTGACCGGGCGGACATAGCTTCACTAACGGTAGTAAACTAAAAGTTCACTGCATCCGGCCGAAAGTGCCCCACTGTGACGCTGGCTATTTGGTCTCAACTTGGTCAGGCACCAACGCACCAGATCCGTTGGTCTCAAGAGACTCTCAGCTTGGTCAGGCATGAGTTTGGTACCTTGGTCAGGCACGATCCAGCTGTGCTTTGCTCCTTTCAGCTTTGCAGGAAGAAGCAGTCACTGCCGGTGCGTTGGTGCCTGACCAAGTTGGGACCAAATAGCCACAGTGGTCCACTGCCCTGTTTCCGCCGGTGGACCTGCGTTGATGGATGGCAACCACGGCACGTGCGCGATGGTGTTGCAAAAGGCCCAAACGTCCAAGCGGTGTTTGGCAACAAAACCCAACACTAATGAATTTCACAGCGCGCGAGCTCCTCTAAAAGTGCTGCTCATTATCTTTCCACACGAGGATGTTGTGAGTCACAACTAGTTTACCCTGTACATGTTACATGCAACATGTATCACCCTGTCACTCGCAATTTGTAATTCGTAATAGGTATAGCATCATCTCCCGATTTGATACGATGATTCTGCAACGAAAGTCAAAGCTAACGCTCAACACAGCTCGTTCCAAACGGGCGCATGCGATCTGAAGTCGTACACTGTACCAGAACCGAAGGGCTTGGCGCGTGTACAATATATTTAATACACTGTACATATAATACTGCTTCTATGGTGATGAAGACACATGAAGCACCCGCGGACGCACCGCCGTTCAAGGTGTAGTCCATCGTAACGCAACGTTGCTGATATACTGGGACCACAGATAATATCCCCGATGTAATAGAAGCACACAAGGACCAGCTCCAGCTTCTACCGTTACTCGATGGAGTCAATCTTGTAGTTGTCCATCCATGGAGGACAATCTTGGTGAGTTAGCTACACATAACCGGGGTCCATGTAACGGTTTTTCGGTGGTCGTGCACATCGTCAACAGGTTCAACCAAGGCAAAAATGCATCCCGTTTATTTTGTTTGGTACGGACTAACATCAATCTTTATCTCTGGAAACTCATCCAGTGCTCTATGCATGACCATCGCATTTACAGGTAGGTGGTGTCAACCCACCACTCGGTCTCGTAGCCTTCGCCAAGGACATCCTTGATAGCAACAGGCGCGTCTAGTTGTCCACTGAAGGCGACACGACTGCCCGTGGCGGCACCGGGGCCCGAGTTATTAAACTCCTTGAAGTAAACATTCGCAGTGCTGGACGTGGCGTCCCAGGTTGACCATCCCTCCGGCTTCACAACATCTCCGAGCTCACTGTTCTGCCAGACGACCTTGGCATCCGGACGCCACGGGCGACCCAGGACGGTCGAGTTGACACCACTCTTACCAAAAACACGGGCACGGTTGAAGACGTAAATGGCAGGGCTGGACGCGGATTCACGGCCGCTGGCAGTGATGAAACCAGTGCCAATGGTCTCGATGTCGCAGGACTCAAACCAAGCCTGCGCGTAGCGACCGAACACGAAGTCGGTAGCACCATTAATGTATGTACGAGCGTAAAGCTCGCGGCCCTTGTCGGCAAGCACGGTGTCTTGGTATCCCGTGAGGTTACAGGCGTAAAAACCGTAGTCGGTGGCGTTGACATTGACGGCCAGCGCTTGACCAACGTTGCCAGCCGTGTTGGCAATGTTGAGGTTGTACACCTTCACATTGTCCGTCTTGAAGCGCACGGTACTGGTCATGTCGTTACGTGCCTCGCCCGTCACCTCCTTGGGAATATCCTTCTGTGCCTTGGCCTGGGTGATTGTCACCTCGTTGCTGGCGTAAGACGTCGCGTCACAAGTAAAACCCTGGAGAACCAGCGGACCAGACAAAGGCGAGATCAGCACCTGCTCGTTGTATACACCAGGACGGACGAAGACAGTCTGCTCCGACGTCGTGTTTGGGTCCAGCCTCGCCACGCCTTCCTGCACAGTCTTGAAGCTGTTCTTGTACGAGCCCGTGACATCAACGACAATAGCGCCAGCTGGAGGTTCAGTCCGCGCGTTCGGTCCACTGCATACTCCGTCGGCTAGAACTCCAGCCGCTAGACCGGTGAATGCAACGAGTGGCGCGAAAATCTGCATCGTTCAGTGTTCGTGCGACGAGGAAAATTAAGAAATGAGCAGCAGAGATTAATTGTCCTGGTGGCACATCACACAGAGGACATCTTCACTGTTGTTCGTGTGTTCGTGCATGCAACTCGCACCTGTTTTCCCCTTCCCGCCCAAGTGGCATCACGGACGTCAAGCCTGTGGCTCCTGTCTTGATGCACTGTGCAAATTGTACTTAACGCCCCATTTTGCAATGAGAACAATCATCACGACATCCTTAGCTACCACCAGCTGCATTTCTTCCTCTTCCGTACCGTAGGTACGTGCAAATGCCAACAGTGTCAGCGTTATCGTTAGGTAAGGACACGTAGTATACTTGTAGAGTTGCTTAGTACATGTAACAACGATCTTTGATGGGACTCAACAAGCAACAAAAGTGGTCTTGCTACTGCAATTCTTCTTAATTCTCTAGGAACACACATGACAACATTTCTACAGTCAAGACTAGAAGGCTGTGGTTGTGTGGTTGTTGGTTGGCAAGACTGAGAGGGTATCCAGCACGTTGTGCTGTTCGTTCAACAAAATTGAGTCTCGCCACGGTCACTACACGAAATCCCAAACATTTGCCCATCTGCGAAGTGCTACTGCTGGTGCTGGAGAACCAGAACCAAACTGATGACGGTCACTTTGGTGCTGCTAGAATTTAGCTACATATGGTTGAGTCAACCAACTCAAGTACTCGCGATCTCAAGTGCTTACATAAAGTCACTTGACTTTGTAAAGGTAAAATATTTCTGGATGGATCTCGTTCGTGTATTGTTGCAACGAGAGATGTCATAAAAATAATAAAGAGTACTAGGTATCTAGTAGGCTATGGGCAAGATAGCAAACAACACTGATGCATGTGGTGGTCTCCTCTTGTGAGGGTAAAGTACCTCCAGGAACTAGTCGCTGGGGTGGTAGGCTTCGATGAGCTTCATCAAAATGCCTCATCTCGTCCGGAACAATGTCTACGCACTGAGAAGCGTGTTGCTGGCATGCCACCGTCAAGACTGGAAGACTGGTTTTTAAAAAGCGGTGTTGCCGTGTTCGTGTGAAGAACGGCAACGGTCAGCAGTCCGCTGGCAGCGATATTTGTTCACCTCATGGTCGATATCAGCGTTTGGACGGAACGCGAAGCGCGCAACATCGGTCCATGCTTGAGTAATTCGCTTGATCACAATAGGTTTCTTCGGTGTACAGGCCGAGCCTTGTACACGTTGCGACGCAAACTGCTCAATCTCCTGGACTCGCACTTTGTTGATTCGCCCAGTGACGAGATGCTGGGGTTGTCTACCCCCCGCGTCTGCTCTCGAACGACATCGGTTCCTGGAGACCCCATGATTCCATCCTTGACGACAGTCACTGTAATTGTTGGTACTGTTATCGCTATCGCTTCCTTGAGATTTGGTGGCGATTACACCGTCGTTGGGGCGAATTTTACAGGCTGGTGTCGCAACAGCATTGCCTACCATCCTGATATCATTCGTAACTGCGCGAGACTGCTGACGCAAGAGGAGGCGCTGAAATGGCGTGGACATGCTGCAGGGTGGATGTTCAAACACGAGTCTTGTTGTGACCTCCTCAGTTTCAACAGCGGGCACCACGTCCTCAGGAGCCATCGTCATATCAGTCAACTGTGCTGTGCTCACCGTATTGCTTTCATCATTGTTGCTGTGGTGGCTCTCGTATCCGTGCCCATACGAGCTCGAGAAGGCATTGTAGAGCGGGTGGAAGCTTCTAAATCGTTTTTCATGGGCGACATTGATATCGTTGGAGACTGGCCGCGATAAAAGATCCTCAAGCAGTTCGTGAAAGTTTTTCGGGGGATAGTTGACAGCAGTGCTGTCAGCGTTGTAGCTGTTCGTGCTCGAGCAGCTGTCCATGAGCTCGCGTGCATCGCTTGAAAGACAGTCCAAGACATCACTGCTGATGAGGCTGCTCAGAGAAGCACTGCTGGTATTGCTGCTGGAATCGCCAGAGGATGGTTGATTGTCAGGTGGCATGGCACACTTTTCGGCGCGATTTCCGTTGATTCTCTTGATATTAGTGGTAGACTCTGGTGTTGCTGATCGGATAATGACGATTCGTCGGGGCTTTCACTGGACTGCCAACTCTCGCGGTCGTTATCATGAGCAGACGTCGGGCACAAGTCCTGCAGAATTGGCACATTGTCCATCCTGGTGTTCAACGCGACAATATCCTCGAAATGATTGTCACTTTCCAGCACTGGTTCAGGCTCCGGTAGCACATCAAAATTTGTCGCGAGCGCACGCGACATCTGCATTAGCCGGACTGTCATAAATGCTGTCTCCAGTGCCGACCACCACGCCTTGTAGATCGCGGGTGTTGGTGCACGCAACGTTACACAACGGCGAAAACTGCCGTAGCAAACTGTAAACTGGCAACGGCGTTCGTCCTTTAGTGATGAGAACATGCATGTGGGCATGTTGTCAACACGGTCAAGGGGGATTTTCAAGGTGTTACCGAGGGCTCTCGGACGGAAAATTGTGAGAAATCCTTGTTGTTTCTGGCCTTGCGCTTGATTCGTGGGGAATGAAAGCGAGACAACGGTCTTGTACCTGTGTTCACGCATTAAATGAACAAGAAGAAGAGACGAATAAGTCTTCAGACTGAATTACGAGGAAAGACCAACAGCACAAGGCCGCACCAGAATAAGCCGTATGCACGAATCTTCATTATACCACGAAGATCAGCAGAAGCATTCATCTTGTGATGTTCGTTGGATGCTCTGTCGAGTGTGCAAGTTGTTTTGATATCCTTCTCTCAGCAGTAGCGCAAATCGAAGAATGATACTGTCATGTCCACCGCACGCGAGATTGCAGGATCACAACGAAGCATTCGAAGCCACTTGAGAGTTCGTTTCAGTTCAGTGGTGCAAGTGACCGCAGCTGTTTCAAGTTGTGGACACCGCTGGTTGACACGAAAGATTGCCGCTCGATGCGAGGAAGATGAAGATCCAAGTTATTAACAACACCCGCTAGTGTTGCTTGCTAGAACGAAATAGCACAGTAGGACTGCAGTCATCTTATCATCAGAGTGAATTGCTTCGTCAAGAATCATTCTTACCTCCATGGTCGTCACGCTCGACTTGGAAAAGAGACCACCGAAAAGCCGTTATCTGCCTGCCCCGTCTATATATCATGTGTAGACGAAAAGAGACGGGTCATTGAGTGGTGTCCCTTCATGATCCAATGGATCAGATCCATTGCGCTTCAAAACTTCTTACAAAGCTGTCATACAACTGGAAGATGAGTAAAAGGCTGACAGAGTGAGCACCTGCATGGTCGGCAGAAAAAAATCCGGTACACCCTGTCCCAGAGACAGAGTCTTTACCTCCCCCAACTTGTTCGAAGCTTAAACGAAGGGCATAAGCAACTACACCAACTAGTTAAACGCCATCTTGGGTGGCCAAGAAACTGCTACCAAAGAAACTGGTACCACTTGTTGGGAAACAGTTGTTAAACCCGAACTAAGATCTTCAGATACCATTAAATTGACATTCGTCTGCTGAACATTTGACTTTACAGCCATTTTCATGGCCACAGTCAGCCAAAAGTCAAAAGTCAAGTCTGTTCCAGCCCCTGCCAGTGCAGTTATAAGCGATCCTATCCCTTGTTGTCCAGCAAAACACTTCAGCGAAACCGAGAGTCAGATATCGACGGTCTCATTTCATTCTTTAACTTGCATTAAACAGAGCAGAAGAACAAGAACGGTAACAGAAACTACAACTGTGTCGTCATCTCCCCCGATACGACGCTATGAATTCTCAACACATTATTCGTTGTACAATGAAAATGCGAACTTGCGGACTTTTCTGGTGAGACCTCATTCCACATTCATCTCTCCATTCCAGCACACCAACCCATCTAGCTGCCTTGTTCTTATTTCCCCCTTCTCCATGATCCCAGGCACAAGGCTGTCATATCGCTCAGATTTCCATCCCTTCTAACAACAAGTCAGCCACAGCTAGGACGGCTGACTATTGCCCGTCCAAAAATCTTCGGAGGCAAGTTGGAGATATTGCTCGACCATAACACAACCAGTCTTGTCTCCGTGTCAAGGAAGCAGGAACGCCGCCATCAGCTCAAAATCCGATACGGTCCACGGTTCCAAACCTTGACGCTACGCGCCCCGACAAGTGCAATTTTCGAGATGTGGTGGGCGGCATTCGAGAATGCTCTTTCCACTCCTAACTTCGTGGTGCTCCCTGTCATTGACGCCCGCGCACACCAGGTGACTATCTCACCTGTTCTACCAACAGCATCTAATGATTCACGACCCATTCATACTGCACACACCGCGACGCTAGAAACCGTGGTAGAAGAAGAACTGGGAGACGAATTGAGTGACGACATACCCATGCTTGAGACTGGCGGTCCTTCATCTCCACCTGAGACGGATATTCTCGCGAGTTGGCGAACGTGGGGAAGTCTCGACTACTTCGCCTCACCACAGAGTAGTACCGGCTCATTTCCACACAACGATCCTCTTAGTGCTGAACTGGACGGCACTGATCTTAGCAAAATCGACGACAACAGCAGCAACAGAATTTCAGTCTTCAGTGATATCAGCGAATTTTGGTCGAGGCCATCAGAATGGGAGGACGAGATAAACTACGATGGATATACCTCCACTACCACGAAGGAGTCCATATTATTGAGCCCACAAGATCATATCACCCTGGATCCTCAGGACAACGAAGATCGATGGCTGGACGAGATAGCCCTGTTCGCGTTCCGACAGAATGTTGGCGCAAGTCGCAAGTCGGAGAAGCGCCCCAGTAGACAAGTCACTAGGCGGCTTCACTCTCTGCTATCGTATGCTCTGCTCTGACAACAGATATGAACTCCGCATTACGCCATACTCGAACACAATTCATATACGATACCCTCAAATACGGAGACCCACTTCATCCTATTCCCTTAAGTCCATATTCAGCTTGCTCTCTTTCAATCCATGAAGAGATCAAACGAAATATGCAAAATGATTAGAATGGCAGACCACCGCCGGCATAGACAATCTCCCCAGTTGTATTTATTAAAGCAGCACCCATCGACCCCCACAGTTGTAACACTGCTCACTTCAAATGTACCGAACTGGAGTCAATTTCTTACATGTCAAATGCTGTTACATCAGCGTGCTGTCCACATTTTTCTCATCACGACAGGTACGTTGCGATCGTTGAGGGAATAGACGCAGTGTCGCCATAAGCAGTGAGATTAGCCGACTCCATTCCTTGTTCAGTCAAAATTGTTTGTCCATCATTCGATAGCAAATACGCCACGAACTCTTCCGCCTCTGACATGTGCGTGGCATTGTTTAGAATCGTCACAGTGTAAATGGACGCCGATCCGTTGTATACCGTTCCTGTCTCCGAGTTGGTGTACGACACAGTAGCGTATTCGTCATTCAGAGCCGGATTGCCCATGTTGATCTCCTCCGGGAGTGTAATGAAGTTGATACCGCTTAGGCTGCCTGCCTCAACAGCATAGAAGAACCCAACGTCCAAGTCTCCCGACGTGAGATATGTTTCCAAGTTCTCCTCGGAGAAGATCTGGTCCCGGTTCGTTGCGTTGCCCAAGATGCCCGAGATTAAGCCGGTGGTGTTGTAGTACTCCTCAGCCAGCTCGAACATCATGACGGTGCGGTATCCCTTGGGGTCTGCGTCGGGGTCAGTGCGTCCAAGCTTCATGTCGGGATTTTGCAGCAGTGCTTCATACCAAAGCAGCGAGCCGTTCTCGACAGCCGTGAACACGTCAGCATAGGGTGACTGGGGATAGTATCCAAGACCGACCGAAGTCTCTCCGAAAGTGATGTACCACGAGATGAGGTTGTCGTTGGCGTCGCCCATGAGCAGCTCCGAGTTGACGGAGGCATCAGCGCTGATGAACACGTCGGCTTGGCTGCCGTTGACAATGAGGTTGGCCAGTTTGACGGACCCCTTGGCCACGAGCGTCGTGGCGATTCCTGTGGCCGCTGTGAAGACTGGAGCCACCTTGTCGTCCATGAGACCGACCAGTGAGCCGGCGTGGTAGATGGTCACGTTGCCTGCGGTGGTGGAGACGGACGAGTCGCTGGAAGAGGAAGAGGAGAAGACTCCGCAGGCTGCCAAGACAATCACCACGATAAGTGCAAGCAACACGACGCCCAGGGCCACGCGGTACTTGACGATAGTGGCCTTGACGTTCCACACGGGTGTGCCCTTGTACGGCGTCTCGCTCTCATGCTCAGCGTGTGGGGGTGGCGTGAGCGGTATTTCCAAGACCATGGCTGCGTCTGGTCGGGAGTTTCGATAATGAAACGACCTCATTTCTTACCTCAAGCATCATCAACAGATACAGATTCAAATGTAGTCGTCCGTGCTCTGATTGGCTGGAAGAGTAGGTAGGATTAGATGAAAAGATAATGTAGCCATCTAGCCACACTTCAACCTCTTTGACAAGCTTTCAGATGGGATGTATTTGTGGCATCTCTGCGGCTGCCTACTTATCTCCTTTACAAAGCGTAGTGGGGAGAACTGCTACAATGAAGAAGTGGGGGTAAACTACCTTATTCAATGGTCTTAGAGCTTCTTCTTGGCGTCCTCCACAGCCGGCTTCTTGGGACCGAACACGTACGCGCGAATGTAGAAGTTCATGAAGAGCCAGAAGAGCGACTGCACGTACACGAGATACATGAGGGCACCTTGGGGGGCATGCCCGGGCATTGGCGAGAGTACGTGAGGTAGCCCTGCACATTCATCGTCACGAACTGGATGAGTTGAATGCGCGTGAGGTACTTCTTCCACCAAATATTGCGCGTGTGAGCGCTCACGAAGTAGTACGTGTACATGATAGTGTGCACGAAGCCGTTAAGCACAATGGTAGCGTACGAGTCTCCGTCCTGGGCGGCGCGGAACGTCACGTAGTAGACGAAAAGCACAGTGAGATGGTGGTACACGTGGAGAATCGAGAGCTGCTTCCACTTCTTGCCGAGGATAATGAAGACCGTGTCGCACAGATCGAGCATCTTGGAAAGGTAGAAGAGGTATAGCACGTTGCCCATGACGGGGTCGTCAGCCTTGAAGGCATTGCAAGGAGCAGCAGTGTAGCCATTGCGGTAGGCCTGAATGGCAGCCTCAACACACATGTAGGAGCAGGCGATGACCTGGATGGGGTTGTACACGAACTGGAACGGACTAGTCTTGATGGCAGGAATGCCCATTTTCATGAGCGCCGTGCCGAAGATGACGAAGAGCAGGTAACCAACGCAGATGGCGTAGACGCTGGCGAAGTTGGCAAGCGGGTAGTCCGCCATGGGGTGAACCTTCCAGCCGCCTTCAGGGTCCACCCAGTCGAGTAGCTTGACTTCCGTGGCGTTGGCCCATTCGTAGTAGCTCTGCAACAGCTCAGCCGACATGGTTCCTGTGCTTCTCGTGTGCGGGGTCGACGACGGACGTGGCAAAAGCGCGAATGAGGAGCCTCAGCCCATGGCCACCGATAGCCGCACACGATGGCGCGTAGCAGGTCCCTTTGCGTATCAACAGACTTTCTACTCGAAGCACCATTGCGGCGGTTCGGGGTACGGATCCTCGTGCAACTGTCGAAGGCATAGTGAACTCCAGTGAATCGTTTTGTGGAGGGGAAAAGCACCCTCGCTGATGAATTTCAGTGCCGAGTTATGATGTCATGTGTCATCGCCGGCCCCAGCACGCCGTTGTCATCGCCATCCTGGAGCCTTCCAGCAGGCTGTTTGCGCCCTGCGATGACGCAGATTTGCAGGAATAAGGTGTTAAAGCAACCGGAGCCACCCAACGCGCAGAGGATAGGCAGAGTGTTGAACGCCATCCATCTTGCCGCTTCAACGCGGCCGCTCTCATGCAGTGCTCCATGCGATGCAGCCTTTCAAGACTTGTTGCTTTGTCTCGATGGTCTGTTTAACACGGTTCTGGTGGTGGCCACTGTAGCGAATGAAGAGCTGCTGTGGTTGCTGCCCTACAATTGCAAGACGCGCTGCATTGTTTAACATTACGTGGAGATAACAGAGCTTTCTATCGAGTAAAATGAACGCTGTGTACCAATGCAGTGCTCTAACACTTTACACGCAACTCCGGAACCTCTTACAGGTTCTTCTTGGCCGAAGAGACCTTCTTCGGGGCAAGGACATACGAGCGCACGTAAAAGTTGACGAACAACCAGAAGAGCGACTGCACGTACGCCAAATAGATGAGCGGGATCTTGGGAGGCATGCCTGGGCACTGGCGCGAGTACATGAAGTAGCCCTGTACGTTCATGGTCACGAACTGGACGAGCTGAATCAGCGTCAGGTAGCGCTTCCACCAGATATCACGCGTGTGTGCGCTCACGAAGTAGTACGTGTACATGATGGTATGCACGAAGCCATTGAGCACGACGGACGCGTATGAATCGCCATCCTGCGCGACGCGAAAGACAATGTAGTAAATGATCAGCACTGAAAGGTGGTGGTACACGTGCAGGAACGACAGCTGACGCCACTTCTTGCCCACGATGATGAAGAAGGTGTCGCACAGGTCGAGCATCTTGGACAGATAGAAGAGATACAGCACGTTGCCCATGACGGGGTCGTCCGCCTTGAAGGCGTTGCATGGAGCCGGCGAATAACCGTTGCGGTAGGCCTGGATTGCCGTCTCTACGAACATGTAGGAGCACGCAATAACTTGAATGGGGTTGTAGATAAACTGAATTGGACTCGTCTTGATTGCAGGAATGCCCAGTTTCATGAGTGCCTACAGTAAAAATTACACAACACGCGAGTCGTGAAAACAAGGCAAAATGGACCAACGGAATCGAGGTGTCCAACTCACCGAGCCGAATACGACAAAGAGCACGTAGCCAACGCAAATAGCGAAGGCACTGGCAAAATCGGCCAATGGGTAGTCTGCCATCGGGTGGAGCTTCCAGCCACCTTCCGGGTCGACCCAGTCGAGCACCTTGATTTCCGTGGCGTTTGCCCACTCGTAGTAGTTCTCTAGTATCGACGCCATGTTTGTTGCTTCTGCTTGCCTCGGCAAAACTGCGACTGAATCGAGACGTCCACCGTCGATCTATGTACTGTGCATTTGCATGGTATCCACACAAGAAAAAGCATACAAACCCTCAGTGCCTTCGTGATGTCATGAATAAGAGCAGATACGCGTCATTCCCATCTTGCAGCCATTTCATGTTTTGGAGTGATCATTGAGGCATTATGCGTAGGTTGTCGAAGCTTTGCTTCACTGTTTACTACCTGGACAACGCTAAAGCTATAGGAATGTCCCTTGGTTGTTAATAGGGCTGTACGTGTACCTGTGCATGAGCGTCGTGCAACAGTGGACTTGTAACAGTAGGATCTCAAAGATACGGATGGTAATCAAAGCCACATCAACTCGATCAACAAAAAAGCAACAAATGACAGTGGTTTCGGTGGTACTACATAACTCAAGCACAATAGTAGTAAAGAACTTTAGATGCAGCAACAAGACTGCACAATCGTTTCCCTACAAGCTCAGTGTGAGCTCATGGCGAGCCATACATTAGCCATCGACAGAAAAACAAAAGCTTCGCTCTGCTACTCGGTCTTCGGGTCTTCGCTGCTTTATCGAAACGTGAGCAGACCGAGCGTCCGATCATGTGAGACGCTGAACATTGCATCGTAACGCGGGTGCCATGTTGCATGAAGTACCGTTTTATCTGTTCAGTAAAAACAACAGAGTTAAAAGGACTGCTCACACAAATTGTAGGATCAACCAAGCACAACTTACGATGTACACGAAGAGATTGCTGCGGCAGCACTGTAGGATAATTTTCGCCACGCATTCGCACGTCCCATATGTTCACCACACCCGTCTTGCTGCCACACGAGACGTGATAGCCTGCAGGGGACCACCGCGGCACGACGTACTGACTCATCGAGTTGCCGTCCCACGTCAGCCTCATCCCATTCGGGTCATAACGCTGGCGCAGATCGTAAAGCAATAAATTGTGCCTGGTCTGCTCTACCGAACTTACCAAAAGCAAATTTGGATTGTGCGGGTGCTCTAGTACTGCGTTGATCTTGGAAATGTTCGGCTTGCGGCGCTCCATCACAATTTCACTACGCCCCTTTTGCAAGTCGTATCGAATTAACAATCCGTCTAGGCCACCTGTGTACAAACAGTCACGCTTAGAGTGAACGCATAGCGACTTCACCTCACTGCGGTGGTCCCGGTGCAGAACATTAAACTTCAAGTCCAAGCCACCGCTCTCCCTGTCTTCGTGCTCTTCCCACAACACAACGGCGTGATCCGAGTTGCCAGTAGTTATAAGCTGGCGGCTGGTGGTTTCAGGACCAAACCCACTGGGAAGCCAGTCGATCGCTGAAATACCTCGTGAATGCAAGGTTGTACGCTTAGACGTGATACGATCGCGCGGAATTGGTTGCGGTGTATCGCTATCCTCAAGCTTTAGCTGGTGGAGCTGCACAATGCAGAACTCTCCCTTTTCCTGCAAAGGATCACGGAATGCCATTGCCATGCGGTTTCCATCTGGGCTCCACGAGATAGCCTCAGCGCAAGGATTATCCCGGCGGAATGATGCTGGCATAAGAGTAACCACCTTCGCGATATCTTGGTCCTGACGTTGGTAGCTCCACAGAATGAGACCACCCTCATCAGGGCTTGTGGCAAAGATTTGGGGCTGGATCGGGTTAAACGCCAAGTGCCGGCCTTTGCGAATACTGCCGTCCGGAATCGCACGGAAGCGATGGTTTGCCAGTAGCTTTGGTACGTTTGAGCGACCCCAGAAGAAGTCGGGCGTCGAATCCTCAACCGGCACCACTGTGGTCTTCGCCACACTAGTCTCCTGTTCCTTCTTCACTTCACTCGGATCCATGATTTCAAAATCACTGTCTTCATCATCTTCGTCCACGATGCAAGGACGCTTGGACGCTCGCGAACGACTATTTGATCTCCTGTCACGACGCATACTCTTGCTCCTGGATCGTTGCGAGGATTTGTCCTCTCGATTGCTAGTACTACGTTGCGAGGGCAGACGCCTCTCTCGGCGCTTACGCAGCGCATCCAGTTCGACCTGAATGTCGTACACCTCCAGCTCCTTCCTCTCGACGCGCTTCTGAAGCTTCGCCAGCTGCTCTTTCAACTCTTCCAGCTCCTTATTCTTTGGCTCTAATTCCTGTTCCGCATCTGCAATGGCGTCTTCGATTTCCTGGAGACTACTACCGCTCCTGCTACTGCGTCGATTACTCCTGGACGCTTTTTCTTCGTCGTCACTAATGTCAGCAGTTCTCGACCGCCGAGAGCGCTCTCGTTCTCGTTCTCGTGGCTTGGACTTGGAGCGCTCTCTCTTCCTCCCACTGCGAGTCTCACTACGCTCTGTGGTTCTACTGGATCTAGATGACGTAGCCGCTGACTCTTTGCGTGAACGTAACGGGGCGCCTCCACTGCGTCTTGCCGCCGACTTGGAGCGTTCTCTCTGACTACGTTGAATGGCAACATCCGTGTCGTGTTTCTCTCTCGTGACGGATTTGGAGCGCGTGCGTGTTGAAACTGGCGACAGGTTGCGTCGTCCATTAGCTGCATGGGGCGAGCGCGACCTTGCTCTGGGGGGCGGCGGAGGCTGGTATGGCTCGGGTGGGTTGTAGTAACGGGCTTTGTTGGTATTGAGCGTGGACGCGCTGCTCGCTCGGTTGCTGCCCAGCGCAATAAACTGCTGGCCTGGTGCCTTGTGTGCCGTGACGCGTGCGCGTGACTTGGATTTGGACCTGGCGCGCATGGCGATGGTCCCGACCGACGGAGCGGTACGACCCGACGCGACGGCGCGAGGAGGAGAGAATTGACGCCGCCGCTTAAGAGCAGAGTCCCGAAAGTCGGCGTCCGGGATGGAGAAGGCCCGCGAGTTGTTGCTGCTGGCGTAGCGCGAGGAAGACCCGCCGTAGTCGCGATAGCGGCTCATGGGACGAGGTGGACGACTCGGATGGAGAAGAGAGTTACCGATTACCGTTATTCCTTCCTAGTACCAGTTATTACCGATTATCGTTTATCATTCCTAATACCAGTTACTACCGTTATTAGCGGTTATGTACCGTACATTTTACCATCTTGAAGAAGGATACATTACCTATCGTTTTAAGCAAGTGCCCGATGCCGTGACGGGTTTTAACTCATGGTGTTTGAGTCTTGGTCATCTTCCGGTAGTAGAAGAGACAGAGATGGAAGGTCCGCGCTCAGCGATTCAATGTCTACCTCGATATCCATGGGCAAATCATCTGTGTTCATCGTTAAAGTGCCCGAATCCGAAATGAAGAAAAACACCTAGGAGCTCTTCATTTTCTTCTTCTTAAAGATACTGGGTAAGGTTTCTAAGTGCCTTTACTATTGAATATTAAGGATCTTATTAACTATTGCAGATACTTTTCGATATGACGGAGTTTGCCATCATTAAGAGGTATGTGCACGATACGGTCGTTCCGGCCTTTTACTCCAATCTACAGTAGTAACTGACTCCTGTCCGTTGACGAGACGGATGGAGAAGAATTTATTGGGTGGTTTAGCGCGCTGTGATTGGTGGAAAATGTGTGGTTTTGGCGCCAATTCTGGCACTAATTACAGGTTTTGGCGGGAGAACATGCAATAGGAATTATTTTGTAGATTTGTAGATATCTTACAAGTTATCTCGAACCTCAACCAGCTAGCGCGATTCATATCGAAAAGGACCACCACCTGCAAGCATATTAGAAGAGGTATACTGCCCCTGAGTCCAATTGGCATCAAAGTGCTGAATGACTATGTCCGCCATTACCTGCACACGAACAACTAGGAACGCTTCGAAGGTATTAAATGCCGCCTCCGACCAATTTGCCGAGTCGATGATCCCAACTTCGCCGTCGATCTGAACACAAATAATCAGCACGTTAGTACTAGCAGCAAATACACTTGTCAAGCATACTATTGCAAACTTCTAATACTTATCTTGCGACGGGAAATTCCCTTGGTTCACTTGGTGTAGGCTCGTTGCGATGAACTGTCGATAGGCGGTGGGGTGGGATTGCGCTCAATGGAGATCGATGAAGACACTCCAAGCACGACCGCTCGAATTAAAACGTCTATCACTTCATGGCATATGATACCGTACGCGCTGAAGTCCAAGGTTTCTTAGCGATATAGCGCAATTCTTCTCACCATCATTTACTTGGCAACCTGCAATGATCCTACAGTTGCAGCTTCTAGTGATAGATGTCTATGCTCGAGTTGCATGCACAAAACGCTCGTGCTTTAATCCAATTTACTTCATCTGCCATTATCATCTGACGGCTAAACTTTGTAAATCTAACCATACAATTAACCTAAATTGTAATGAGCAACTTACTACACCTGTGGGAGTGGGATGACTATTATATACCGAGTACTTATCTGGCGCAAAGCACTAGTTCAGCCGTCTGATCGACATGTTGAATGGCAAAAGACATCATTGCACATTTAGCCTTCCTAGTTATGCATAAAGTAAAAGTAATACATGCACTAGTATGTACTGAAATGTGGAGGACATACTAGTACCTTACCGATTCTTCGTTGCGTCTCCGCATTTGCTGTTGATAGACAACTTCTGCTTCTTCCTAGCATTTGCAACATGTGGTGTCTGCCGCGAATCGCATCCTGCGATCACTCGCTGTTCCATACGCATGAACGGACTAGGTAGTTCCAGCGTTGCCGTCGCGTTGGTGTCCTACGTAACCGAAATATCATTAGTTGACTGGCAGCCCTTCTGATCAGACAAGCAGTTCACTGTCAATCCGTCGTCATGCTCTCTTGACGGTCACGACGTCGTAGAGATTTTGGCCAGGAGACAACGGGTCACACGCGCATACCGCGTACGTCTTCTTTAAGTACAACATTTTATGGTCGTAACGGAGATGATAAATTTTGCTGATCGTTGCAGACAGCAAAATCGGTTCTTCCGTGGCTACCGGACCAGCAGAAACCTGCGAAGCCCGTGAGACTGCAACAACGTGAAGGCAACGAACTCAAACGCAACCTCGAAAAAGAGAGTATGGTTCACTGTAGTTTCATCGGACCGTAGAAGCATTGCCACTTAATTCTATTTCCTTATTCTTTAGGCCACGCAGCTTCGAATGATACAGCGCTTTAATATGATCGACAACACCCCTATGTATTCCGGAGCGAAAGACCCAACGGATAAGCAATCGGTGGCACACCCAAACCAAAAGAAAAGTGTAGCCGACTATAACATCGTTACAAATATTCCCTACGACGGCACAAGTGCACCAGCAACGAGTGGCTCTGCTTCGCGCAAACCTTATCAAGAGTTCAACATTCTCACGAACAATTAAGCACCCTGAATCGCCGATGAATATTTGTGTTGAAGCTCGTGAGGTCTGATCGGTTGAATTGTTTCCTCGGTCGAGAAGATACCATGACCGCCACGACGAGCGCTCTGAACAAGAGCAGCGCAAGCCAAGCGAACAGCAGCCCAAAAGTACATGAAGACACGGATATTCGACCCCATTCGCATCACGTACACGGACGAGGATCGCTAAAAGGAATATCTTATTCGCAGATACGAGGAGGAACACGTTCATGGTAAAGATCGTGTGTTGTTACTGCCGCCACGTGAACACTTTTCTCAATCAACGCGTCATCAACTCGGCAAAGATGGCAACAATGGACGAAAAGATCAACGCACTCTGAACAAGATCAAGAAGACAAGATTAAGAAGACAACATTTGAGACGAAAATGCGCAATGTGGGCGAAAACCAACAAGCTCGGGACACTGACATCTGCCTTAATCGCTACGCTCACGAACGCCACGTTGAGATTCAAGCTCACGGATATGACGTGGTTTCCAATCAGTCTTATGCAGGTCGTGATGCCAAGCCGATTGCTCATCCAAGAACACTCTCTGATATTACTTGCAGACATTGAAGCAGCCTCCATCTAACAACGAGCCTTCGCAGCATTCCACTGAGGCACGAGTTCGAACGGGGAAACTCGTGGAACGCAACATATTCGATTAGGATAATTATTCAGCACCAAGGATATATAATTGTACATGAAACTATGACGTCATGACTTCACGGTGACTTCGTCGTTCGGTTTGCTTTGGTGCAGTCTCCGTGATTAGCCCGTGGTATGTCAATTAGACTTTCAGTCCGTGGAAGCTCCACACTTCAATGGTCTCACTTGGTATTTAACAAGCGGTGGCGAACCGAACGTGGTGCATGCATGCGTGAAGCCGCACCTGTCGTCCAGCTGCAGACACAACGCGATACCCTTGTTGCTTCCACCTACGAAGATGGAGTCCCGTCGTGTATACATGAACGAGCTGTCGATGCCCGACCACATGTACGCATTCATGTGCGGGCTCAGGGAGAAGACGAATGTCGATCGCTTCCACGATGCTGGGCAAAACGCGCCGAAGATGTTCTGGTGCTCGTCTTGTACAACCATGATAGTCGGGCCCTTGTTCTAAAGTTTGTCGTAGAAGCTCAGGAAGCTCCAACCGAGTACCCGTGTGGTAAATATCAGCTCTATTTGGTTGCACGTCAGGTAGTTTGGCAAATGCTTCCACAGGAATTGCATGAGCTTCTCCGTGAGGAAAGCTGACTGATGGCCAGCCAGAGGTCTCCCTCCAGTTGGACTTTCACCACCAGCCCACAGCTTGAACTGATCCAGTGCTCCGATTTTTGCCGCGAATGCTTTGATTTCTCTCGCTCGTTCTTCGTTTTGGTTATCAGAGGCAGCAGCTTTCTTCGGCGAGAGACTCGCTTTTTCAGGCTCGATAAAACTTTGCGAGACGAGTGCTCCAGTCTGGTTTGTTTTCTCTGGCGCCTTATTTGGCACTTTCTTCTTGTACTCTGGTGTCGGCGGGAACATAGCTCTCGCGATAGACTGCGACGACAATTCTTTTCTTTTTGTTTGGAAGAAAGTGGTCAAATAGTTGCGGTACGCCACTTGCCGGTGAAAACGTAGCGTGACTGGCGGGTGCAGCTCTGCAATGGCGTCGATAACGTCGTCGGATGAGAGACGCGACATCGACGAATAGCCATTGACAGCCATAATCGCTTCACCCACTTGCACTATCGAGGCATGTTGCTTCTACACTTCCACCGACCCGTAAAGCCTCGTGGACGGTGCCAGCGCCAAATGAAGCGGGGTGTCATTGAACGTGACGTCCAACTCTCCCAGCTCGGACAGTGTGGGTCTCATCACCTTCTTCCCTTCTGCATCCACTCCACTCTATCACTGCACTGCCAATCTCTCGAATCTCTAAAGCTCCTGAAACTCCTGCTGGATGCCCTTCATGGATAGTATTGATATCTTTGTTCACTAGTGCTTGGGCCAATCTCCGCGACTTCTCCTTCTTTGCAACCTTTGCGTTGAGTGCCAAGTCAAGTTCCAATGAACGTCGCCATTGCATGGACGACGCTCTAGCCACCACTTTCGACAAGAAGTCGTGCTGATGATAGTCTATCGAGGCCTGATACATGACCGTCGATATGGCTCGAGTGTCAAAAGACCCTTAAACTTATGGGTTCCGCAAAGTCATGACAAAGGGACATGAGCACTGTCTTAAGTATGCAGCCAGTCTCGCAAGCGTTAGTTGCGCCTTGCGGCAACTAAAGTTGATAGCGATAAGCACGTCTCCCTTGGCAATGTCCGCCTTGTCCCCTGTCGTCTGCTGCCTCCGTCTCCTGCACGGAACTCACTTCCCACGACCCGTAGAGCTGCGAACTGGGCACGAGCCTCACGCCCAGTGATTTACGACGGAAGCACAAGTTGTACTCACCCTCAAAGAGCTTGGACTCGTACGGGGGCTTACTCTCCGAGTCGCTCACGTCCCGATACACTTTGTTCAGGCGTCCAGGTGTCGAAGCTTGTCTTGCTACCACTTGCGCCTCACGAGACTAAACTTAAAGTGACGAGCGGACACTTGAACATGATCACTGACGTACTTTCTCGTAGGAAAATACAAAACTGTCACGAACACTCAACTCGAACAACTGCAACTCAAACATGTATTACAAGTTAGACTGATAACAAAAGCACTTCACAGTAGCCGACCAAGCAGCAAACGCAGAACCCGCCGATTGTGGTTTTCGTATACACCAAATCGGGTTTCCAGAACGACGGTAATCGCATGGATGGCAGTTAGATCCTCATGTAGCGTACGAGTGAGCCCTTGTAGATTACGGTTGGTAGACTCTTGAAGAGAACGAAGTTGCAGTATAAGCGAAAAAATATCACTTAAACAGCGTTCTCTAATTGGGCGCGCCGCACGAGTCCCAGTAAGATCAATAACAGGAATTCTTGATCTTGCATTGCGTTGAAAGGCCAGACCAATTTCACGTCGACGTTCACGGTCAATGAACTCCATCGCAACTTGACGAAAAATTCTACAAGCCTTGCCTCTTCACCTGCATTAGCGAAAACGAATTCGTATCTGTCGAAGTCGTCGCCTCCAACTGGAGTCGAAACTGCAAAAGAGCTCGTTTGAGACGCATTTCAAAGCGATGTGGGATAGCAGTCCGCAAACC
>VOQZ01000561.1:0-20895 GCA_008079305.1 Phytophthora palmivora
AATAGGACTGCCAACAGGGACATCGATCCAGTAGTTTTCCGATGGATCTTGGATCGGGTTATCAAGTTTGCCTCTGACATGCATCCTGCCTGGGGTGTTTTGGAATGTTTGACCGTGCTGAACTACTGCTCCTGCGAAGGGGGAGCAACTTCATCGTGACTTTCAAACCAGTGAGACTGCCATCGCAGCTATCAACCATGAGTGGGTGCAAGCGACGTTTTTTATCCTACAATCTGGGAGTGGTGCAAAGAGATTTTATGGGATGTGTGAGCAAGGAAAAATGTGATGCTCGTGAGAGTCTTCAACCTGGAAATTTAGTGGGTTTTCGTGGCGACTTGCCGCATGCTGAGGCTTCATTTGATGTTGATAACATGCGGATTCAAGGATGCAAAATGTCGGTGGTATTGATCATGATGATCGAGTTGTCGAGAGAGTGGCATAGGAATTTTTAGATTCAAGCATTGTTTCAAACGTTGTGATTTCAAGCGTCAGCTAACTATTCATTTTACATCCTGTGATGAAAATCTGGAAAAGGAGGAGATAGCGCGAAAACGCAAACTAAAAAACGACAAAGGGGCTTATTGCGAGGCATGCGAACGGTACTTTGGAAGGAAGAACACATATAATGCTCATAACTGTGTAGGTAACAAATAATACACCTTGAATTTCGTATGAGACTATCGGATTAGGGGGTGTCGAACCTCCAAAAATTGCCAAAAAAGTGAGCAAGGGGGTGCCGAATTTATAAGCGGGAAAACACTCGAAAAGTAAGCAGAAAAAACAGCGAAGGGGGTGTCAATCCTGATCTCTCATTATTGCCTATAATTCGTATTTAAACGAGAAATTCCCCTCCCCCTCCCTCCATTCCACAATTACTGCGAAGATGTCGAAGGTGAATGATCGCAAGCGATTTGTGCGTGAGGTTGTGGCTGTGCTGGCCATTACCACACTCGAGGAAGAAGACAAACAGGACATCAAGAACGAGAAACAGCTTCTATTTTCCAAAGTGAAGGATCTATCTGAGGTTTGCTACTTGTGCAGTCGTCCTGCTGTCTTGTTTCTCGAGAACGTGTTGGTTGAATTCAACGACTAGTGGAGGGGCTCCGATGTTTCATCAAGCGAGGGTGACGAAGATCAATTCTTCGATACCTACGATTCGACGATGATGGTGACCCGTTCGTCTTTCGACGGCTAGTTAAGTACCGTGCCATTGCTAAGGGACATCAGCCGGTGGAATTCTGTGGTTTCTTGCGTAATAAGTTACAGTCTGAACGGTGTTGATCTCTCTTCACCTCTCTGACCTCTCGACGCACCCGTCGAAGTCAACACTGCTCACGTCAATCGTCATGATTCAATGCCAGACAACTTGGAAGACATCGCGGAAGGCTTCGCGAACGTCATGAAGGAGAGCAGCGCACCCGCTAACCAGACCATCAGCATTGTCGTGGGTGAGGCCCCGAAGAGCGAGGACAGCGTGATAACTAACATCTCACTTGGCTTCTTAGGTCAATTCAATGAGCGAAAGCGTTCGCAAGTACGAATGCCCACTTGCAGCTTCTTTAGTACACCAGCACCCACAGCATTAGTTTTCTTGTTTAATCAATACCATTACGATTGACAAAGACTTAGTCTCAACTGTATTCTTGGTTAATATCCATTTTCTTCACCTTGGGCTTGCCGCCGACATCAGGCTTGTCAATGGTGCCATGAATAGCTACGAAGTTGCTTTCATCCTCCATGCACGTGACAATGATACGATAATTGTCACGGGATAGGTCGACGTTTTGAGAAAGTTCTATGTCATTCATGCTCCTGCACGCTATACTGACAGAGTAGATGGTAGATTGAAACTTTGATCGCTATGCGTGAAGTCTGTTTTTACATGAAAGGCGTAGAAATGAAAGTGCTCGCCATCACTACAGGTGTTTGCATGTAAAGGGGGAGGGAACAAGGGAACAAGGAATGGAGGGAACTGCTTATCTTTTCGGACTGCTTATTTTCAATGTCAGCCACCTCCGGAGGTGACTTGTTTTGAAATTGAGCAGAAAATCATTGGAAAATAAGCAGAATGCAGCGAGAAAATTGAGAACGTTTTTTGCAAGGTTCGACTCCCCCTATTTGAATCATAATCACGGATCAACAACGAAGCATCATGGATCCGCAGTAAACGCATCGAAGTACATGGATTCTAATGGGGGTATTATGGATAAGCATAGCAAAATCATTGCAACATTAACAATTCGAATGACGAAGGATCTCTCCGTCCACCACCGTCCGTTCCCACCTCTTCGTGCTCGTTGTCTTTGTAGTCGGCGCTGAGTTCGGCGATCTGATATGGTGTCAGGCTCCAAAGGCCTCGCTTGGGGTGCTTGTGGAGCTCTATTACAGATCGTCCACCAATTCGGATGAAACTGCTCGGGCAGTAAACTGACGCCACGTACGTATGCTGAGTGAAGCTGATGTGCGCAAGGCGTTCCTTGCGAATGGCAGAAAGTACCCGAGCATGGTCTAAGCAGCGCTTCAGTATTTACTCGCATCGCCTCTGTCTGCTTCAACGCATACGAACTTACTACAGTGTTGACAGCATCGTATATAGGTTTTCTGAGACGGTTGATCACTCGTGTTTCGTCAATAGCCTTTTCTGCCCAGTACTTATTTGTAGATAGTACCCACCAATGCCGTATGCGTGAATGTATTGTCAGTAAATCACCTCCGCTTGTAAATAGCCATTTCTTTAATGTAGAATGGTATCCCTCCACTCGAAATGTAGCCTGCATTCCAAAATGGACAATACTATTGGTCCAGCATCTGACAATTATACGCTTCCGTAGACCCAGCCATACATTATCAATGTAAGTGGCTTCTTCAGCCGACCGCATGAAAAGCTCCAGACGTCTGAATTCCTACTCAGCCTCAGTGGGTGAATTAACCACTCGCAAGAGAGCATCACACAAGTTTTTATGAGCCTCAGAATCTTTCCATCTGACAGTTGCTGACCTGTTAACCTCATCGTCACGGATTTGGCGAAATGTATTCTTGCGTGCATGCGTTTCAACATTTTTAATGATGTGCCAAATGCACAGTAGATGTGGAATACCAGGAAATATGACTTCAACAACATTGATTAAAACCAATTCCGCGTCACTGTAAAACACTTGCAGCAATTGAATATCATGCCGGGAAATCAAGTTCTGTAACTGCTGTAATGCCCATACGTAATCCTGTTGCTCTTCTTGGCGAATGAATACATTAGCGATGTGAATGGTAGTGTTCATCGCTGTAGTTCCAATGATGTTCAAAAGGGGTAGTCCGTACGGTTGGTTTTATAGGTGCCGTCTAACAGCACCACGCCAAATTTATCTCGATAAATGTTGATCGCAGGAACAAACGCAAAAAAATAGATGTGTGATCCTAGAATTGTCATCTTGTTGAAACGCGACGAAATAATCTTCACCTTTTAGCTAGTGTAGTAGGTGCTCGATCCTACTCGTACCATCGACCCGTAAATCCATTGCCCTCCGTCGCTCATTGTATATGTCCCGCTGTACAACCATTTAGCCGATCCCTTCTGCATGTAATCTTGACATCGTATGTGCAGCGTTGATTCCAAGCACGGCATCGGCAGCAATTACAGACGAACTTCTTGTGTACGTGTAGCTCTGCGATGCACTGGGTGTGCAGCAGGATGGCGGGAGAGTGCGTGATTATGAATACTAGCTCTCTTTGGTGCTCTACTCTCCATTTTTCAATGCGTGTATCGGAGTCTACGCTTCGAACAATACTTAGCTCCATCGGACAACTACAACGTCGAGATGCAGCATTCACTCGGCGTTTGGTTGACCGAGACCCATAAGCTCTGCGAGATCGGTGGTGATCACATCCCATCAATACACGACGCCGGTATCCATTCCCATCACGTAGAACAGACTTTACGACCAAAGCGTACCCGTGGTCTCTTGCAAAATTATTAACGGCTAGTTTTGCGGATTCCACGTCATTAAATGGCGCCTCAGGGTGACAAGGAAGCCTCCATTCCATCGGTTGACGCTGCGTTATTAATCGTAGAGCTTATTGAATGCTGGGGTATTGTTGCTGGGCTAGTGGTCGGAAATGGTGCTGGGTAATACCACAGGAAAGAGATCGCACAATACATTTCCTACCCTTGAATGTTGGTTCAGGCCTTGAAAGATTTTACGCGGAGGAGACGTCCTTCTTACTAGCGAATGTGCACAAAACGATTGCCCTACTGCTTGGGCCTTCTTGGTGAGCAGGTGAATTGCTGCATGAGCCGACGACTGCTTCCTCTTTTTAAATGTGAAACACCAGATAAGGTCAAGATAAGGACGAGGACGAGATTCATCTTCGTGAGCCTCCGGTGAATATCACCTCCCCCGGGTAATGATCTTCCCTCGATTTGCTCTTCGTTTGATCGTGCCCGACCACCGAATTTCACCTGTGTAAACGTAAAATGTAAAGCGTGGTAAAGTCTCCATTCGTAGCCGATTTCACATTGCGAGAGCTTTTTGCACCACAACGATTGCATTTCCATAAGCAGATCTTGCACCACCCACACTAGTTAAAGCTGCCTCACCAATAGATCATCGTCGTATTTGAAATGCCAAACCAATGACGTCAAATCACATCGGCTATCGAAACCCCGCTTATGTGTATCTCGACGCGACGCCAGATTCTCTAAATTTCTGAAAACCGTTCTAACGGCACTATTGTCCACGACAGAAGTCATTGGACCAAAAAGTTGTCGCCTGTATCTCCTTAGGATTTGCAAAAACCTATAGCGATAGTTAGATATAAGGGGTATTTGCGTGTGTAGATTTCGAAAATGAGGTCAGATTTGCCTAATTCGCAGCCGTTTTCGAGCTACAAGCGATTTAAAAAGGTGTCTCCCTAATGAAAATAGTTTCGGGAAAAGGGTTGAGTTTGAGGGACAATTTTGATTGGCCTAGAGCTCAATTCATATGGAATTACACGAAAAAGTACGATATGACTGGTGTTGACAATCCTCGCAGATACCAACAAACAGTCTACCATGCTGTGGGTAAATATGTATTTACACAGGTATCCTTTCTTCCTTGGACATCAAAAGCATCTCATCAGCTTCGCGCTTGTGCTCTTGGTACATGTTCTCGAAACCTTGCGAATGTCTGTATACATCTATCCATATCGTGTACAGACCGAGCCCCCTTACCACTCTTACTGTGTCGCAACTTATCTTCAGCCAACCATGTTTTTCCAGCGACATGGTTTACATTGCAATAGGACTCGTCCAAAAACACTTCTATCTGTCTCGGAATAAATGCTCCGTTGCTGACAGGAAGTCGATTTGCTAGATTTTTTCTGGATAGGCTCCACAAAATGCCACGTTACCCGGTATCAGCAACAATAGTATGTCGCTTTTTACCAATGATATAGTAAAAGTTGAGTTCATTTAACAACCACTGCATGGCACGAAGATGAAGTGTTACTTGCGTTTTAGTTGTTACCTCAGTAATAATCTTCTGAGTCGTCACTGGGCGAGTGTTGTTTGTTTTAATTTACAACAAGCTGTCGAAATACTGGTGCAACCACGTTCGACCGTTGCTGACCACGGTGAGATGGCATTGGCTATCACAAATCAAAATATAATATTAAGGAGGTATTTGATATGTATCGGTTATATAGCAAAATCGCGAAGGTCACCTCAAACTTTGCGGAAATATCGCTGTTGTACTCCTGCAAGACCGAGTTGACAGTTCCGTGTCCTATGCTAAGACAATTTGCTACAAGATCCCGGGTTCGATGGATGTCGAAAGTTGTCCTAGCTTCTTGCAATCCATGAATTGGTAGCACCTCACTACAAATCGCTTCATACCTGCCGATAGTTCTTCGCGACCCGACACCTCACGACGCCCTGTCTTCCAAGACAAGAGTGTCTATATGAAGCAGCACACAATACTGAATCTAATGATAGCTTCCTTGTTTCAATTGGTCGTGTATTTATGGAGTTATGACATTTTATGTTGGTGGTTATAAAATCTTGGTCCAATGACTTCTGTCGTCGACAATAGTATGGAGCTTGCAGCGTTGGGGTTCTAAGTATAAGATATAGGGTTGCAATGTTATTGATACTGCCCCATATATATGTAAAATATTCGTACTATGATGCTGTAGCTACGGCATATCCATTTGAAAATCTAGGAATTAATATTTTCTGTTCCCAATCCGATTATAGCCTCTTCTTACAGGCACAACCTGTTAAAATTTGTTCAAAACCGTGCAAAGAACTCAAAAATGGGTGCCTTTGACCCCTGCAGCGACCCAAAACCAGCAAAATTGAGTTCTTTGACCCATTTCTGAGCACACAGAACTGTGGCCTTTTCGCAAATACCGGTAACTCTGGTCCGTTTCCCGTTGAATAAGGAGCCGGTAAATCGGTAAATACCGGTGGTTTGCGTAATTGCGGGTAACCGAAGGAAAAACGGTTTTCCCGGTATTCGCACAAAAAAGTATAGCTAATTAGAAATTTGGATTACAAGCCATATTAACATAATAAATCAGTAGGTCACTTGGCTAGTTAGATGCCAACTAGGTAATTATCCCATCGCTATCGAACTAGTAGGATTCAGTGCAAAGCCATAGATAACACATGGGAGACTGCTGTTCTGCGGACGAAAAGGCAATTCTAGAAAAACCTATTTACTCTTAAAATGGTAACTCGTTCGAAACAAATATAACGACAAAAGAAATACAATGTTTTTCGCGATTATTGTATCAACAAAAATACCGAAAACAAAGTCCGCTTTAGAATGCCTGGCTAAGTTATGTCAAAGAGTCTTCGCTGGCATCGCCTTCCCAGGTCCACAATTCCGATGACCGGCGTCTACGCTTCTTGGCACGGTATTTCTCCTGTGCTAGACTTTTTTATGATAGTCCTAGCTGCATGTGGATGAGATTGTGCTGGGCTTGGCAATAACATTCTCCACTTTGCTCTCGTAGAGGAGTGAACGAAACATGATTGTTGGTTAGCACCGTTTTAGCGTTGTGGCTAAGTTAGCGGCAACGCTAAGGCGAAATACGTCGTCGTATTGCCACGAGTGTACTGGCTAGGTGTTTTGACTTGGTCCTTGTATGTAAGCACGCGATGGATTGGGTAAATCGGTGAATGAGATACTTTATTTCCAAACGTATTACGCTTTCACGGGTTGCAATGTTGTTCGCGTGAAAATGAATCACCTGCTAAGTGGCGATCTGCTTTGCTTGATTGTTTGAATGTCGTTTGAAGCTCGAGCCTGGAGTACGAAATATGCTACAGCATAGGATGACATTCGTGATGTTGACCCTAGCCGACACAGGCAACATTCACAATTTTTTCAAACTGACATCAGGTTATATGGTATCGAAGGTAAATTTACTTGGCCACAGTCGGATTACCAACGCCGCTGTAAGTTCTCATTGAGACAAGGAGGGAATAGCTCGCTTTGGGCCGAGGTCGACGATCCGAGAGTCGTTTATAACAGGTCAGTCCAAGTATTAGAGGTTTTGAGAACTGAGTTAGTATGGAGAATGTTACTTTGGGTTCCGGAGAATTGGGTTCCATCAAGTATCAAAGTTAGTTTGGGTTCGAGTAGCCTTCTCCGAAATACTCTGGATCTAAAATCCAGAGAACTCATGATCTCTGAGCTAGCAGTCGTGTGCCACACTACTCGCACTTCTTGCTAACGAATAGACCTTTATGTCGCTTCCGAAGTATTACAGTCTCCGACAATATCGACTCGCCTATCACGATCCATCTTATCAAACAAATTCCATTCGACTTTCGAGAACGAGAATTCCCTCTCCATGATACACGATACCATTCGCGTGTTCGTCAAGCAATTGAGAACCCACCTGTATGCAGAATGCGGTATCCATGTCGATGATAATCCCCGTGACTTTCTGGTGGTATGGTAGTGTATTGTAAACCTATAGTTACTGCTAGGGCGATTGAATATGTCTTTATACTTTTCATCTCTGGAGAAGGACTGTTGAAAGTCTTTGCACTGTTAAAGTATACCGTACCTGGTGATCAACGTGTTTTGGACGCAGTTATCTATCATTCGGTTGCGACTCTACCACAGTATTGCAGCAACATACTTACTATGTCTATGAGAAGGGAGGGTAGGCACTTGCTGACATACACCGACTTAATTTCGCCTCGCTCAATCATTCCCTTGACAAACTCTGGTAGAACTCCTCGAACTTGACCGCAATCCTTTTCTGCTCATCCGTAGCTGAGGCAGGAACCTTCCCGAATACAGCACTCATAAAGTTCTCTGGTCTGATATTTTTATCCACCAACGCAGCAAATTGCTTCTTCTGCAATGCTGAAGTTTCTGTGGGTTTACTTACTCTCTCCAAAATCGTCGCAAGGTTGCTTTTACCACCGAACTTCTCAGTCAAAATCTTGATCACATTTTGTTCTCCATTTTTCCGCGTAATGAACTTATTGAACACGTCCAATTGCCAGCTAGCAACGCCATTTTTGATGTCAATTTTCAGCGTCGTGTACATTTCATCAACCGACTTCCCGCTGTTGATCCAACCTTCCAACTGCTGCGTCTGTAACTTCTTCGCGACACTTTCCGTGGCTGGCTTGCCCACTGCTGATACGAGCTTCTTCGCCACAGCGGCGTCTCCAAAACTATTCGTGTAAAGCGTAAGCGCTGACTGTTGGCTTCCGGGATCCTTAAGGTTAAAGTCGTCGACATACTTCGTTAACTTGTTCAGATTATCGGCGGCGAAAGCGTCTTTTACGTTATCATCAAGCTTTAACCATCGATAGACGTTAGCTGGCAATCGACCTTCACTCTGCCACTTGCTCATTAGAGAATTCTCCAAAAGGTTGGCCGTATGACCACGTTCCTTTCCAATACTCAAAAGCGTCAGCACCTTGTCTTCACTACCAAATGCTTTAATTAAGGTCTTGGCCAGAGATGTCTGGTCGTAGTTTTTAGGATTGACGAACTTAATGTAGTCATCCAGGACCTCCAATTTCCGACTGGTAATCATGTAGTACCCGTCGTCGCGAATCTTCAGTAAGTTAAAAGCATCGTAAACGGAGTTACCACCTTTCTTCCACCTCGTCATTTGGGCTGTTCGCAATGCTCGGATTTGGTTTTTAAATACCGGGTCTGTCGCTTGCTTCTCGACAGTCAGGAGCACCTTCGCTAGACTATCATCTCCGTAGTGAGCGGTGAGAATCCCAATGACCGATACTTTTTTGATGATATTCTTGGAGTTGAGCTGTTCGACGTTGGTGGTCAATTTATTGAGATTCGCACTTGTCAAGGTACCCGTAATACTGCCGAGGTTCCATTTGGTCGCCAGTTGAGCTTCGTATTTGTTCGTACCCATCATGTTTTTAGCGAGGTTCGACGTGCTGCCCTTGAGCTTGGTTGCCAGCTCGGAGATTGTACCACCCCCAATGGCTCTCTCTTCTTCATCGTAACGTCTTAACAACCTCCTCGGAGCGACACTGTTCTGGTCGACGAAGGAACGAATTACCACAGTCGGATAGTCGGCGGTGGTCAGCTGGAAAGAGGTGGAGCGTTGAACGTTTACCAGGACAACAGCAGCAACTAAGAGTGCGACGGAATAGAGGTGCATCGTAGCTGGTGCTTGGTCACTGAGGGCTGGGAAGCGAATTGCGTAATGAATTGGCTAATACATGTAGCAATGATTGAGAGGTTATGTCACGCCATGTAACTAACTTTTTTATGGTGTATTGGACCAATACTAATACTTTAAAATTGGTCTTGTACATGTGTTTTGCATTGCCGGTAAAGTGTAGTGTAGTACAGAGCTCGATCGTGAACGCGTTCCCCCATTCCGTGTGTTGAATCACGCGAAGGTGAGTGTACTGGATCTACACTACATATACATATGTATGGACTCCATATTATGGAGTCCACACGTCTTAATATTAAAGTTCATGTACATGTATCTACGGAGGAGAAGAAATAAACTCAACCTTTTCGATGCACAGCAACGCAATATGTAGACATTTCATTTACTCTACTTCTGGGTCGTGCACGGTGTGAAGCGATTTTCGGGCACCATGAGCAGGCTGCGCAGCAATGTTGGTACGCGTCGTCTCGACGATATTTCGTGTTGCGTCACTCCTAAGATATTCATAAAGATTGTACAGTTCAAGTGGTTCTTTTACGGTAGCCTCTTTAGTAATATGTGCAAGCAGCCCGTTCACATCGGATTCATCATGCATGAAACAACTAATGTACCTTTCTCTTGTTTGATTGCGCGACCTACATGTATTACGGTACTGTATTTTACTATTCATCAGATCGTGATATCTGTATGTCCAGAACATTTACATCAATAATCAGTAGAACGCTTACCGCCTTCTCCATGTTATGCCGGACGATTCTTAAGACGGACAAAGGGTTTCTACCAATGAGAGCCGCTTGTTATGGGCCTTTCTCAACTCCATGTTAAGCCGGACAGTCTAAATTGTTGACGTTGCACGCGTCTCTACCACCAGTCACAGCGGCTTTACCACCAGCCACGGCAGTCTGAGATTCGATGGAGACGACGCAGAACGAAGGCACACGGCGTCCAGCGCCCAGCGAGCCCATGCAGCAGCTAAAACCTGTCGGTCGCCCACGTCTTAACGCGGAAGGCGGTCGCAAGCCACTCAAAAGGACCACAGGATCCTACACCAACCAGCTAAAACTCGATGCAGCTACCCATTTAGAAAGGTATGGCAACATGAAGGCAACAATTAAGCTTTTCTGGCCAAACCTCGACAAAAAAAGCTACGAGAGCAGACGAAAATTAGATAGTGACTGGAAGAGAAACAAGGCTAAGCTAGTGAAGGCGTGTAGTACCAGCGCGGGTAAGTTGCGGAAGAAGGAGCGAAAACCGGGTACTGCAACAATTATTCCGAAAGATGCAGAGTTAGAAATTGTAGACTGGGTCAATGACCTCAGACAGGAGGGAGTCCCAATTTCAACGCGAATGCTACAGCTCAAAGCAGACGAAGTGGCTACAGCTTGGGGCGTAGAGAAGTTCTACGCCTCGTGGAATTGGCAAGACAAATTTAAGAATAGGCACAACCTTTCCATGAGGTCGAGGACACGGCAAGGACAAAAGCCGCCAGAGGAACTACAAGCCACTGAAGTCTCGGATGAGAGGGCTGTGGATCAACTTTTTGAGAGAGCAGCTAAAGAGACATGCTAAAGACACCGGTGATCCTTTTTGTATGGACCCACCAAACCGACGGATCGTCGCGAACTGGATCGCTCAAGGTTGGGAAATGCTTTCTCCAGCAACAATCGCTAACGGCTTCAAAATATGCGGGTATCCCTGTGTTCAAGATGCTGACCACGTAGGTGCTGCTTTAGCTGACGAAGAATTTGCTGATGGTGTTATTGCGGAGCTGCAAAAGCTACATTTTGTTGACGAGAGCTACGGTGACATCGATTCCGACGCATATTTTGATAGAACCGAGTAGGAATCTCTAGTGAGCAAAGTCCATCAAAAGACTCATTTATGTTCCTGTACTAATCTAAAGTTCAACTTTTTGCTAATGGTTCCCATCGTTCTAGAAAGGGTGTCCGGCTTGACATGGAGAAGTCGGTACCGAGTTGATCGGAACTAACCTAATTATCGGATGATTTGCCGGGTCCACCATGTGGGCCCGCTAGGAGGTTTGGTAAATACCTACAAACCTAAGACATAGCGAAAAGTCAAATCTCCCGGAAAACAGTTGGCCCTTGCAAGGCCTGTGTTGTGCTGGGTCGCCTCGGGCACGCTTCTGAAGCCTAACTACCACTCCGCGGTGGTGGACGGACGAACCCCATGTCGTCCTAAGTGTAAATATTATGGCATCACTGTTGCAGCTGGTACACAGATCGTGAACAGGAACAACGTGCTGCCGATCACGAACGGCGCCCCGACAAAATGCAGTACCGTTCCAAGGTGTATGCTACAGCTGTCATAATCAGCATTTGACCTCCGCAGCGGAGGTCTGTCAGGGGACGGCGCGTAGCGCGGAGGGCTTAGCCCTGGAAGGAGGTACTATTTATTTAGCGGAGGACCCCGAGGAGCACAGCGAGGAAGGCCGCCGCAGGCGGAATATCACCTTTGATGCATCAGTCATTGCATGTGGCTAATGGTTTGTGATCAAATGAAAGCTTTGTTGTGGTTAATGATTAATAGTTGAGGTAGTGTGATAAACTGTTTAATAACATTTAGAATCATGTGTGTCCGAGTATGAAATCCAGAGCTTCCCCGGGCAACGCACGGCATTAGCTACGGGAATTTGACAAAAATAGTATAATTCCAATCTTAAGTGACAAGAGTAGTAATATCCGTGACAGTACCAGTAGTAGGTATCACCTAATCTCACCCCTACATTTTCTCGCCAGGTTCAGTATACGGTAATCATCATTGCGACAGAAATAGTATATACGGAATAGAAATAGTCATGGAGTAGACCTTGACTATGGCGCGAGTTGGTCAAGCCTTAGTAGTTGATAGTTTACTTGCGCATCTTTAAACAAGTTGGTAGTTGCTTCTCAGATGGTTGAGGTCAGTTCAATTATTGTCAACAGCCCTGACGTTACAGTAGAATAATAGGGAGGCAAACACGTCGGATTCGCTTGCAGGTCCGCTGTTGAAACCGCCGAGGACGCGTGATAAGAATAGCATCAGCTAGGTAGCGACAATCCTTTCTACTTTCCACACATTTCAAGTTAAAGCATGGTTGCGATCCCGGTCTCTAAGCTGCCTTATGAAGAGCTTTGTGTTGGAGATACTATTGAATACTATCTAATGGTATTTGGTAGGGGCAATCCTGAAGGGTTTCGACGGTCGAAAATCCTCAAGATCCAACCTGGTGAAGATCAAGCCGTTTGTCATGGATTGAAAAGGAACTAGGTTCCAAAGCCATGACATATTTGAAGAATATACCTCCTGAACGCTGGTGTGTCTTTGCAAACATTGGAGTGCAACCGCTCTACGGTTGGAGAACATCGAACTTTGTCGAGAGTGTTTTCGGTACTCAGTTAACACTAGAACTACGTGGGTTGCCTCCTTTCGACTTCATAAAAGCCATTTGTTCCAGAATCATGTCCCGCACATACAAACGTAGTCAAGCGGCAGCGAAATGGTTAAGCGAGGGAAGATCAATGACACCAGCAGCTATGAAAGTTTATGAATCGCAAAGCAAAGAAATTGGGAAATATCGTGTGGACCCGTCGTCGGACGATGTCTATTTCGTCTAAAATCAGCAGCCATCTATGCAGGTTGGAAGACGGGTGACAATCAGCAAAAACCATTGTACATGTGGATTTATGGATCATCACTGTATACCATACAGACATCTCATCAGCGTCTTGAAATCAAGAGGAGAACTTGACTTAGTCTTCAATCACTTCGCTCCGTACTATCAAGTGTCATCATACGCAGAAGCGTTTCTTGGTAAGTCGATCAACCTACCACATCACGAAGAAATACAACGACCGGATGGCGTAACGAAGCCTCCTCCCAGCAAGAAACCATTAGGACGGCCGCCGTCAAAGCGTAAACGAAGTAAAGGTGAAACTGAAACGGGGGAGCTCCAGAAACGTACCATTGCAAGCGATGTGTCCAAGCTAACCACCACATAAGGACGTGTCGGAAGGTACCTACGTAGACGACGTTCTGATCGATGCTTCAAGTCATAAGTAAGTAAAGGTATTGTGAGAAGTTACCAAGTTCCAAAGCGTTTCCTGGGCAAAATCGCTTTGCAAACGACTAGCATAAACGACAAGAAAAACCTTTAGTATCCCGATTGTAGTCGGCACACTTCAGCTCAACCTTGTTGGCGCAATTACTACCTACAGTACTAGTGGAGTGCCCTGATCACAATAGAAACTAATTAGAAACGAGTTAGAAATGTTTGTTTACTTGTGACAAAAGCGGCGTACTTGGTGCAATTTGTTCGCCAGTACTCGTAGGACCGTCCCTATAGTGCGCGCCAAATCGTTAGGACCCCCGAAATCTGGTTACACTTTTGCCTATATCTCAGCTGCTACAGCGAGTTAAGAGCCGCTACTTAGATATGTTGCTTTTCGTATCTATGCCAAGAGGTGACTTGTGTTAACAACTCGGTTTTCACAGACAGTGGAAGACCTAGTATACAAAGTGTTGGTTTCGGCACCAACGACATAATTTAGAACCAGCCCCTTTTCTGACAAAATGTACAGTTTTATGCGAACCCATACAAACTTCTATATTAAAGTTAGTACTTAGTGAGACCTCCTTTCTTCTTTATTACTGCAAGACAGCGGCGAGGCATGGACTCTACGAGCTTTTGCAGATACGCTTGCTCAATGGAGTCCCATGCGGCTTGAATAGCAATTTCTAGTTGGTCCGTCGCGGAGTACTGGCGGCCGTGATCGTACACCCTGGCTGCCATGACAGACCACACATTTTCGATTGGGTTGCAGTCGGGGGAGCGAGGTGGCCACACCATGGTTTCGACTTCCATTTCCTTCAAGAAATGCGTCGTTTCACGTGATGCGTGAATCGACGCATTATCTTGCTGGAATACGAAGTCTGTACCATGGTTAGAGTGAGCAAAGGGTAACATATACTCAGAAATAGTATATATGTAATCACCTGAGTTCTGACGACCTTTTAAGAACACCAACTTGCTCTTACCCTCGGCACTAAAAGCCCCCAGACCATGACACTTCCTCCGCCATTTTGGCGTTGTAAATACGACTGCGGAGGTTTGCGCATGTCTCGCCAGTAGAACTTGAACCCATCAGGACAATCTACGAGAAGAAGTTCGTCGTTGAAATCTTCATTCAATTCCTGGCTCACATCCTACAGGTCAATCACAGTCAACGTGCAGTAGATGCAACCAAGGGAGGGAGGAGAGATACGATATTTAGCACCGTGAATAACATCAGTACGTTGAGTTGATCGTGTTAGCGTCTGTGCAAAGGTGAGACTTGCTGCCTTACGATGCTGAGACGACAAATCCTGAGAGCAATGCAGTGAGGAGCAGTCTCAGATCATCGTGTTGAGCTGCGCTCTCTGACAGCATCAAGCTTGACAAGAAGCGTGCATCCCAACAACCTCATGCATGATTGTTTGATTGTTGATCACAGGATCGTTTGGTTTCGCGTCGAGGTCATGTAAGTATGGCATGCTACACTGAATGACTCGGTGTGTTTGCTGTCCACGTCAGCGTACAGTCAGCGATCAGGATGTTAACCGTATCGAGCTCACGTGATCAGTTGCAGCTGAACGGCACTTCACCATCGTGCGATCTCGCTTTAACATGGCATTGCCTTCCGCAGTACCAAGGGGCCGGCGAGCCGAGTAACTTTGCTGGCCTCTATTGACTTCCTACTCGCCTGCAACGCTATAGAGACGAGAGTCGAGCTCACTTCGCCACGTTGAAAGGAACTCTCGTGTACGACGTCTATCAACGTGACTAGGATAGCGATCCAAATGTACTGATGGTGGTAATCGCTCATCAAGATCGCAATGGACGTTGCAATGCATTGCGCACAGCCATAAGCTCGTGGATGGTCCAGTCACGAAGCAGCGTAGTGTTGTTGTGCCCGCGCCTGAACACACACTTGTACAGCATTTGATTGTAACACTGTCAATTGCCAGAATAGTGCCGCTCTTCAACTGTCGTATCCGTTTCGAATCGATTTCCACCAATCACATCGTTTTACATTGTTTTATTTTGACGAATCACACGCCACCGCTACTTGCTCGCATCGCGGAGCCCTCACTTCCACTTTTGCGGTCTCGCGCTCTCATCTCCAAGCCGAACAAAGTGCCTAAAATACCGCGTTAGTGGTTGGAGTGAAGCATCATGGAAGGCCAGTGGCGCTCAGAGATCCCTGAGGACATGCGCAAGAAGATGATCACCGAAATGTACGTCTCCTTGCCTCTCTTTCGCGCCGCTTGTGGCGGTGTTGTCCCATTGGGGGCGTCAGAGAGCCCGTCCAAGAAACGGCTCACTTCCTACCCCCTTCCCCTATTATTTCAAGGCTGCAGGGGTCTTGAACAGGGACAATTACATGAAAACTGACATTATGTCTATTGTGCACTACTGTAGGTATCATGAACTAGCACGAATCTCTGGTGAAGTGGATAAGCAGAAGGTGTGGGATCGGCAGCCAAGTTTGAGTTGATGCTATGGTCCAGTAGCCCTGATCGGGTAAGGATACGGCACTATGTTGCTGTAATGTATGAGAAGATTATGTTGACAAGACTGTGGGTTGTTTGTGTCTGTAGAACTCGTACCTGATGAAGATGCAGCGGAAGATCATGAGTCTCAAGAAGAAACCGGGTGCTGGTGACATGCAACAACAGGCCGGCATGATGGCTAACGCCAACAACGTGGTGACGTCCAATAGCATGAATGCTGCTGCTAACGGCATGAACGGCGGACTCAACATGAACATGAACGCAGCAAACATGGGTGCAGCTTTAAACTCACAGCAGTTCCAGCAGAATAACGTGGCGGTAAGTGCGGCGATGAACAACTTCCAGCAACAAGCTCAGGCACAAGCCCAAGCCCAGGCTCAAGCTCAGGCTCAGGTTCAAGCTCAAGTTCAAGCCCAGCAACAGAATGCTGCTGCACTGGCAGGCTCCAATGGTGCGGAATGTTGGTGCATCCACCGGATTGAACCAGCCGTCACTGCTGGCTGAACGTTACAAGTACTGCTCCAACCACGGCTGGCACAACTCCAGCAGTAAGCATTCCTACTCCTCCACAGCAGCAAGCGCAACAGTGGTTGCAGCGCATCCAGGTGCAGTTCCAGGCTCAGCAACGGCAGCTACTACACACGCAAATCAAGAGTCGCAGCAGCTTCGCCAGCAGCATATTAACCAGCAACAACAGCTCGCCAGCAGCAACAGCAACAAGGTGTTGCATCTGATATGCGTCGCCAGCAACTGCAGACGTTGCAGCAACAGCACCAACTTGCACGCACTCGGCTCCAGCACCTTCACAAGAGCAAGCAACAACAGTTGCAGCGGAAGCAACAGCAGTACCTGATGCAGAAGCAACACCAGCTACAGCAACAGCAGCAACAAGGGTCTGTTGCAGCCACACCCGCTACTGCTGCCACTACTGGCGTTCCGTCAACAGCCATGATGGCTGCGACGCAAGCTGGTGTTACATCCGCCTCCATGTCTCTTCCCAATGCTACAACAGTGCAGACCACGGCTCCTACTGTCCCGACCACTCAAGCCGCTGCAGCTCTTGCAGCTGCCCAGCGTGGAGTGAAACCGGAGCAGCTTGCTGCTGCACATACTCAACAAGCTGCTATGCGCGAGATGCAGCGTGCTCAGAATGCATCCCAGTTACACGCTGATAGCGCGTTGAAACACCAGCTGCCTACAGTACTGCGGCAACCACTGCAGCATCAGCCCCAACGGTTTCAGCGTCGACGACAACGAGCACAGCAACCACCACTACTACAAACAGTAGCCAAAGCTACGTGGAGAGGCTGAAAGAGATGAAGCAGAAGTATTGGGACGACTTAGTAATCGTGTACCGCGAGTTTGAACGCATGGTGAAACAAAAGCCGGCGAACCAGCAGCAGGAGCGCATCAACACCTTCCTCGTGAACTTGAAGCGCATCATAGCTCTCCTACAGCAGGATCCGTCTAAGGTCACAAGCAGCAACAAGAATGACCTGGATCGTGTGGAGGCACATATTCACAAGCAGGTGTTGCCTATCCTGGAACGACTTAAAACAAGACTCGTGCTGCTACAGCGGCGAATGGAAATAGTGGTGTTCCGGCAACTCAACAGGATCAATTGAAGAAGGCCCAAGAAGCTCAGAGACTTGCGCAACTACAAGAGCAACAGAAAAAGATGCAAGAGCAGCAAAAGGCGGAAGCCAGCGCAAGCTTCTTGAGGAAAACAGAAGAAGAAATTGCAACTTGAGGCTGCAGCAGCCGCGGCGGCCAAGAAACAAGAGATGCTTGAGCAGCAGCGCAAACAGAAACAACAGCAACTTCAAGCTCAACAGCAGGCTCTTATGCAGCAGCAACAACAACAGCGACAGCAGTTGCTGGCTCAACAGCAAGCCCAACTGACGGCTCAGAATCAATGCGCATGAATGCAGCTGGTCAACAGCAACCCGCGACAGCCATTGGGGCAGCAACTTCAGCAACGATGCTGGCAGCGGGGAATGGTACCGCCACAGCAACACCGATCAATGGTTCTGGTCTGTCGCTACCAGTCTTGGCGCTTCTTGCAGGCCCCGATTGACGTGTCGACTTCTTCGTCTCCCGGAGGAACCAATACTACCAACGGCATGGCATCGTTGACCCCAGCGCAGTACCGAACTTTCAAGCTCCCGGAGGCGCGCAAGCAACAATTGACTGCTCAGCACGCCAAGCTGCGGGAGCAGCAGCAGGAACTGATCATGCAACAAAGTCGTGCCAAGACACCGTCGCACCAGGCGAAGCTCGCACACCAGGCTCAGCGTCTTGCTCAGATGATCAACAAGATCTCGCAGCAATTGGTGCAGTGCAAGCTGGCCGGAGTACGAGCAGTCCAAGAATATGAGCGTGTCCGCAACAATGTCTCAACCAACACTATCTCAGTCCACGGCAACGCCAATCGCGCTCAACAAGGCTTCAACTATGAATCCTGAGAACACCGCTTCACTACGGATACTGCTGTGAATGGTCTTACTAGCACCGTTCCTGTGCAGTGACTACAACCGTAGTTCCTGGATTAACTGTTTCGGATACCACATCGAATGCCGTGAAGGTTGACATCTCTCCGTCACCTGGGACTACCGCAAAGGTGGACGAGAGCTTCACGTCGGTGTTGCCTGACATGACAGGCTTGGGTGCGTCTGAGAAGCTGTTAACTGCCGTTGCTGCTTATGAAAAACACAAGCCGGAGGTGCTCAAGCGAGGCGCGTCGCGGTTCTCGCGCATTGCCATCACGATAGGTGCAAAGCTCAACACCTCTTACGTGACTACCTAGAAATATGTCGAGCAAAGTCGTCTGCGATGTGAAACGATATTCCGTAATGGAGGCAAGAGTGTGAATGAGGCAAGAGGACATGCAAGGATCAAGATCAAGTGGACGCGTTCACGTAGTGGTAGATAGGGAAGCAGTAATTTTGCTTTATTTATGAATGTAGCGCCTTGTTCAACACACTTGAACTGTCAACGAGTATAAGTCTCAGTTGACGTCTCCTGATTGATGATGTGTCGAACACAATAAAAGTGTACACCACACCACTTTGTCCACTCGATCGTCCGCTCCTCGTCCGCTGGGTCCACTTACTGAATCCAAGTTGAATTTCTGCCTCGTGAAACAGTCGAATCGAGACGCTCAGTCGAAAAGCAGACGCCAAGCGCAAGAAACAAGTGGGAGCCCCCGAAGAGCTATCGCTGCCCCTCGTGCATCGCAATCACTAGCAGACGGTATCCATCCCCACTGTCAATTGAGGATCTAAAGTCATTGGCTAGACAGAGATCTCCATTGTCCACTCTAGTCCAGTGCAGTTTTTCTCATACTCAAGTGGTCGAGTGGAATCTCCATCGTCCACTGCCAACACAGTCACATTTTCATCACTTACAGCAACTTTCCAGAGCCTTGAGCTCCATTTCGACGTGTTAGAGGTTAGTCACCATGTCGACAATCGTGGCGGAGCAACCCCGCCAATCAGGGATGGCTACACCCGGTGCCGCAGTCAAGTCTCAAGCTCCAGCTGCAAACGGGACCAAGGAGACTACATCCAATGAAAATCCTGAGTCTAGGGACGTGAATATGGATAAGAGAGAAGAGGAAAAACCATCGGTGGACGGCAGTGAAGCGGCTGTAGTTGTGGTTCCCAATGGTAAAGCGAAATCTGCAGATGTGGCAGTAAAACGCAATAGTGAGAGCGCTTCTGAGACGTCAAGGAAACTAGTGGAACAGGCTAAACGTCGACTGCAGATTCAGATGCAATTTGTTGAAAATGCAAGACGCAAAATTCTAGATGAGACACATCCAGACATGGCAGAGAGGTTGCAAGTACTTGTAGAGGAACGTGATCGATTGCTGCATGTGGCAAAGCAGAGGAGCGAGTATTTCGAACACGGCACGACCGTGATTTTTGACTACGAGTGTGACGAAGCCAACTCGGAGTACGACCTGCACTGCGAGAAACTGCGTCAGGATATGCTGGAGGAGATCCACCACGAAATGGAATTCTCAATGACAATCGCAAGGGAGGACACAGCTTTGGTAAGTCTTTCGAGTTGGACGTATTGTTTATTTTTACGTTTCTTACGGTGTTTTTGTGTTGAGTTGCGCTCGAACGACGACGCGTAAAACACGCAGTACTCGTAATAAGACTGGATCGGACTCGGGTTTTGCTCTAGACACTGCACAGAAGATTAAAAAGCGCGCGGTGGTTCCGTTTTTCAACCGCTGGAGAACAAGTTGGGCAGTCAGAGATCGACCACGATGTTCGTGAACTCACGAATGTTTATGAGGCAACGAAGAAGCGACGCATGGAGTTTGACGACATGGTAAGCGGCTATTATCGTAACCATACTGCTGTTGTGGTCACTGATAACATTTTCATGCAATGCAGATGAGGTCGCCCTAGTGGCCAAGTACTATCGGAATAAGTTTTCTATACCGAGACTGGATCTTTCAGGAGGGTGATGAGTATATGTGCTCAACTACCCAGCGTCCAGTGAGTACGCCGCAGTCATTTGTGGCATCACGTCCACAGAGCTTCTCGTGCTCTCGGAGAAGGGCAACACTACCGCTTGGTCATCATGGACATCCGACAAGGTCGCGTGGTGCTCAACACATTGTCATCAGAGCAGGCCACATCCCGAGATGATTTCGGTGATGAA